>JAXDDW010000193.1:100000-105000 GCA_034670385.1 Hoplostethus mediterraneus
GGAAATAGGAATCAAGGTGAAATGGGAGCCGCAGAGAGACGATAGAAAAACGATGTTTTAAATATTCTGAACTGTTCAACGTTTAGTCACAGCGCCATCGTGTGGTGGGTTTGAGCTGTTACACTGGGACCGCACTGGAAAGGACTTGAGATAAAACAGAATAGAATAGAGGGAAGGGGCAAGGAGAATAGAATGGAATAAAACACAATAAAATAGAATAGAATAGAATAGAATAGAATAGAATAGAATAGAATTAGGGTGTTTGGTTTCGTCCTGTGGCTTCTACTTAAATTGTCAATGAAATCTGTCTCTTTTCTATTCTATTTTCATTGGTTTGTCTTCCTGTCCAGGTTCGCGTGCGGGTCATCGAGGGGAGACAGTTGCCGGGCATCAACATCAAGCCCGTTGTCAAGGTAACGGTAGCCGGGCAGACCAAGAGGACCCGCATCAGGAAGGGGAACAACCCCGTGTTTGACGAGGTAAGGGAATCAATTTTTCAGCATCTGCTCTGCATTAAGACGGACACCTCACGGTCTTCATCACTGGGAGGAAGAGATGAAGACACAAGGAAACAGATCTCAAGAGCTTTTACTCTTTCGTCCAAAATGCCAGTTGTGCCCTTCGATATGACCTTTATCGACCTCTACTGGTGACCAGAACGAATTGCAACAACATCGATATAATTTATCTCCTAGGCTATGGGTCATGTAAAGGGCATGTATGGGCAGTAAAGAAAGTACTGATTGCCCCTTTAACCCCCAACTGCTCCAAAGGATGCTGATGAGTATCGGGTCAAGTAGAAGTGTCTGCATGCTTCCTGTCAAACTGCACCTCCTCCTTCTTCTTCTTGCCGTCTGTCCGGTTTGTTAAAGCGTTTGATGTTTTTTTGACAGACGTTCTTCATGAACTTCTTCGAGACTCCGTCGGACTTGTTCGATGAACCGATCTTCATCACCGTGAGTCTGAGCGTCTGTCTTCGTTTGGTTTGTCATCTGTGAATATCCCACTTCCTTACTACTGTATTTTATAATGGTGGTTTCACTGGATAAAATCTCTCTCTCTCCCACTCTGACAGATATGTGACTCTCGCTCCCTCAGAACAGACGCTGTGATCGGTGAATTCAAGGTGAGGTCACCCTCCAGTTCAACTCTAGTTAACTCTTTCGATGTATTGAGGATGTGTGTGCTGACGATGCTGTAGGAGTGGTGAATGTTGTTTTAGTGATGTTCATGTTTCAACGACTTTTGGGCTTATGAAACCCTTTCAAAACCGACTGGATGAACTCCAAAAATGTGTGCTGATGAAAGTGATTATTAGTGTTAATTGTGTCAAATGTTTCCACAGTTGGATGTGGGGACGGTCTACAATGAGCACCGTGAGTATCTTCTATGCAGACGATGTGATCTTGGTTGTTTGCACCAAACCACAGAGGTGCTAGCTAGCAGACTAACTGCAATTAAAGAGTTCTCAACGAAATGCTATGTATCCATTTTGGAAAAAAATACTCAAAGTACTTGAAGTTCACCATTCATTTGTTTTAGTTTTGTACAATCATTTTGTACGGATTGAATTGGATGTCATGCATGTTATGTTCTCAATTCTGGGATCCTAGTTCCTAGTTCCTAGTTCTTAGTTCCGAATTCCTAGTTCCGAATTCCTAGTTCCGAATTCCTAGTTCCTTGTTCCTAGTTCTTAATTCTTAGTTCGGTATTCCGAGTTCCTAGTTCCGAGTTCCTAGTTCCGAGTTCCTAGTTCTTAGTTCTTAGTTCTTAGTTCTGAGTTCTGAGTGCCTAGTTCCTAGTTCTTAGTTCAGAGTTCCGAGGTCTGAGTGCCTAGTTCCTAGTTCCTAGTTCTTAGTTCTTAGTTCGGTATTCCGAGTTCCTAGTTCCTAGTTCCCATTTCTTAGTTCTTAGTTCTTAGTTCCGAGTTCTGAGTTCTGAGTTCCTAGTTCCTAGTTCCTAGCTGCTAGTCCCTAGTTCCTAGTTCCTTGTTCCTAGTTCCTAGTTCCTAGTTCCTAGCTGCTAGTCCCTAGTCCTAGTTCTGAGTTCTGCGATGCCATGAAAGCCTCTCTCTCTTCAGGACACTGCTTCTTGAGGAAGTGGCTGCTGCTGTGTGACCCTGACGACCTTTCAGCCGGGGTCAGAGGTTATCTGAAGGTCAGCCTGTTCGTTTTGGCCGCTGGAGACGAGCCGCCGGTGAGTCTGATTGGATAAGAGGAGATAAGAGGAGATTGGATAAGGACGACCAATGGAAACGCTGATGTTTAGATGATGGACAGAACCTGTTTTGACCTCTGAATTCGACTTACAGAAGTTTGACAAAATATTAAGTCACATTCAAAGTAAATTCAAATGCAAAGATGAAGGTTAATTCATGTGACTCTGTGTGTGTGTGTGTGTGTGTGTGTGTGTGTGTGTGTGTGTGTGTGCGCGCGTACGTCCTGCAGCCTGATAAGCGTGACTGCGTGGAGGATAAGGAGGATATAGAGGGGAACCTGCTGAGGCCGGCTGGTCTGTCTCTCAGGGGAGCCATCTTCACCCTGAGGATCTTCAGAGCTGAGGACCTGCCGCAGAGTGAGTCTCTAGTGTGTGTGTGTGTGTGTGTGTGTGTGTGTGTGTGTGTGTGTGTGTGTGTGTTTTCATTATTTGTTCATCTGCGAGATAAACAATACAGGTTTCCTTTGAGAGTTGCCTCTAATCTCTCTCTCTCTCTCCAGTGGACGATGCCTTTATGGATGGGATGAGGCAGATCCTGGGGTTTGACAGCAACAGGAAGAACCTGGTGGATCCGCTGGTGGAAATCCACTTTGCTGGCAAAACGGTGTGTAAGACAGAATGCAGCTTCCATCACAGTCCTGCCACAAACCAAAACTAGTGAACTCAACATTTAGAGCACCTCTCCACTGAACCTGAGTCAGTCTTCATACTCAACACTGAATCACAGCAGTGACACATGAACCTTCCTGCAGGTCTGCACTAAGATCCTGGAGAAGAACGCCAATCCACAGTGGAACCAGAGTCTGACCATGCCCATTAGGGTGAGACACATCAAATAATAAAATAAAATAAAATAAAATAAAATAAAATAAAATAAAATAAAATAAAATAAAATAAAATAAAATAAATCAATATATGGAATATATTGGAAATGATGTTTGCTTTCCCCCAGTTTCCTTCCATGTGCGAGAAGATGAGGATCAGGATTCTGGACTGGTGAGACCGACTGATTCCAAGCTGACATAAAATATGTTTTCTTTGTTTTATTTCAACTTCTCTCTTTTGTCTTTTTACATTTCTCATGAAATATTTTTTTCACCATTTGGCTGGACCACCATGTTTTTCTCTCTCTTCCTCATTCCAGGGACCGAGCCAGTCACAATGATGTCATTGGCACCGCCCACCTCTGTATGTCTAAAGTCTCCGCCCCCGGAGGGGAGATCGATGGTGAGTAACTGGTCGGAACTGGTCTGGGATGGTCTGGATCGGTTTAGACTGCAATATTCTGGATCTGACTGGACTGGATTATACTGGTGGATTTGACTGGTGTAATCTGGACCATTGTGGACTGGTCTGGTCTGTGGTCTGGTTTAGGCTGGAGTTAACTAGCCTGGTCTGGATTCGACTTGACTGGACTGAATTATACTGGACCAATCTGGTTGTATCTAAGACCTGTCTGGTCTGAACTGGTCTTTACTGGTCAGCTCTGTCTTGCTCTGCTGATCTGAGGTACTCTGGTCTGGTTTGGCCTGGTCTGTCCCGTCCCGTCCCACTCTGAATCAAACTATTTCTTTATAGTCTGGTTTGACTCAGTTCAGTCCAGGGCCACCAGATCATAGTGGATCACATTTGGATCCAGACTCAAACTGCAGCTCAGCAAGAACTTTTTTTCCTGTGGTCCGGTCTGGTCTGGTCTGGTCTGATCTGGACTGGACTGGACTGGACTGGACTGGAGAACAACAGGATGTGGTCTGATCTGATCACCAGTTTGGTATATAAACATTTAAAGGGTTTTCTTGGTCTCTTGGTTGGTTTCTATCATAAGAAGATCAGCTGGTTGATGAGTTGAGAGTTGTAACCATAACGAGCATGTATCTCAGTGACGTGCATGAAGACTAACCTGGCAATGGTTTTGCTGTGTTGAACACTGACACTTCTGCAGTGATGCATGGTTGAGTCACGTGGTTGAGTCACGTGGTTGAGTCACGTGGTTGAGTCTGCAGTGGCTCCAGTCATTTCGCTTACTTGCAACAAGCAAAATGACCTCGGCGAGTTTCCTGGGTGAGTCGTAGTGTTTGGGTTGGTAGACTAGTGCATCTGAGTGGCGTTCAAGGACATCTGTTTTTCCGTGCTCTCTGACTCTGAACCATCCTTCCTCTCTACGCATTCAGATGACTCGGCCGCTCGGACCGTGGACTCTGTCAGTACGTCTCCCATGCTGTCTTCATCACTTCAACCACAGCTTTTCTTTTGCCGCCATTTACATCCATTTTATGAACGTAGATTTTTGTTTTCATCTTTACTGAATTCTATTGTGATCTTTGCATTTCCACGTTTCTCGTTCTGTCCCGTGAACGTCGGCCATCTTGTTTCTGCGTAGTGGATGACAGTCTGGGTTTCCTGCCGACGTTCGGCCCGTGTTTTGTCAACCTGTACGGCAGCGCCCGAGAGTTCACCGCCTTCAACGACCCCCACGAAGCGCTCAACCTCGGAAAAGTAACTCCACCTTTTGTTTTTGTTTTTACGTCTAAGCGATGATGCGTCTTTTGCTTGTGATTGGTCGAGGAGAGATCTCGGGGGCGGGGAGAGTAACGCTGCCTCCCTCTCCGCCAGGGTGAAGGCGTGGCGTACCGAGGACGAGTTCTGCTGGAGTTAAACACGAGACTGGTGGACAAACTGGAGCAGAAGGTTGAGGAGATCCCATCAGATCACCTGCTGGTGGTGGAGGTGAGAGGGGGGAGGGATGGGGGAGGGAGGGAGGGAGGGAGGGAGGGAGAGAGGGA
>JAXDDW010000193.1:120000-122500 GCA_034670385.1 Hoplostethus mediterraneus
CTCCAGACTGAAACTGATGAGTGAGTAAATGTGAATGAATGAAAGTGGCAGCAGGTGTGAAAGAAGGTAAGAAGCCTCGAGTCCATCTAGAAGTCCTGTTGTCTCCCAGGTGAAAACCAAAATGTGTACCGCTGCTCTCTGCAGATCCTGGCGTGGGGGGTTCGTAACCTGAAGAGCTTCCAGCTGGCCAGCGTTACCTCCCCCAGCCTGCAGGTGGAGTGTGGCGGCGCCGCGGTCCAGAGCTGCGTCATCCGCAGTATGAAGAAGAAGCCCAACTTTGACATCAGTACGCTCATCATTGACGTGGTGAGGGAACATACATACACACAGTCACTCTGATTAGCACGCTAGCTAACGTAGCGAGTAGAAGCTAGCGTTAGCAGTGGCTAGTAGTCCCATGTAAACAGTAACTAAACTAGCCTGTTGGCTAGTTAGCTAGCTAACGTATCTAGTAGAAGCTAGCATTAGCAGTGGCTAGTAGTCCCATGTTAACAGTAACTAGTTAGCTAGCTACCAGTTAGTCCAGGTGAACTAGCTGACTCTTCTCCAGCTCCAACTCAGAGTGTTTTGGAGTAGAGACTAGGGCTAAAGACAAGACAGTTTACTGAGTCACAGTAACCTACATTTGGAGACAAATCTATCTATCACTTATTGACCTGCAGCCACAACCGTCTTTTTTTTTTGTGCCAGTCAATTCTCGAGTTGACCTCCATGATGGCGCCGGCTATGGTTGCTGGGAGATTTGTGATGCAACTGCAAAGCCTTGCAAGGCCTCTGACTCTGTTAAGCAGACTGACACACACACACACACACACACACACACACACACACACACACACACTCGCTGTCTCGTTGTGGGAAGAGACATGTCATGTGTGCACGCATGCACGTCAACACACACACACAGTTGTAATCAGCGCAGAGGCCCAGTGCTTTCATGGCTAATGAGCCTCCTGCTGTGATGTGGTTTAGCGTCAGTCATTCGTCTTAATCAACGCGGCCGCAGCGATGGCAGCGGCGGCGGCAAACTCCCGTACTCTGGCGCTGCTCCGGTTCCAGGAACGTAGAAACTCTCAGAACACGGAAACAACAATGTTGAACATGGACGTTCACAATCTACACATGCTGCCGTCGCAGAGATCGTACTTTTCACATCCCACACATGCTGCTGTGCTGTTCCTCCACACGCTCAAATAAGGTGATCAGTTATAATGCGTTTGGTTTGGCTGATGGATTTTCAGCGAGCAGAGGTTGCATGGACCAGAACACATCAGGACCAGAACACATCAGGACCAGAACACATCAGGACCAGAGCACATCAGGGCCAGAACACATCAGGACCAGAACACATCAGGGCCTGAACACATCAGGACCAGAACACATCAGGACCAGAACACATCAGGACCAGAACACATCAGGACCAGAGCACATCAGGACCAGAACACATCAGGACCAGAACACATCAGGACCAGAGCACATCAGGACCAGAACACATCAGGGCTTCAAAGAGTTCAAACAGTTCTATTCTGACATGACACAAAAAAGCTCTAGACTGAGGACTAGTAGAGTAGAGAGGACAGGACAACATGTCTTCACCCATTGTGATGTCATAATGACTCGTCAGTGCTGACCTGGAGGGTCAAAACAAGTCAGTAGATCATAGCAGAGTACACAGTACACAGTACACAGTGTCGATATGGTCATGAAAACACAACACTGTCCTACTGTAATAGTAATACTTCTACTGTAATAGTAATACTTCTACTGTAATAGTAATACTACTAGTGTAATAGTAATACTTCTACTGTAATAGTAATACTACTAGTGTAATAATAATACAACTACTGTAATAGTAATACTACTACTGTAATAGTAATACTACTAGTGTAATAGTAATACTTCTACTGTAATAGTAATACTACTAGTGTAATAATAATACTACTACTGTAATAGTAATCCTTCTACTGTAATAGTAATACTACTACTGTAAAAGTAATAATACTACTGTAATAGTAATACTACTACTGTAATAGTAATAATACTACTGTAATAGTAATCCTTCTACTGTAATAGCAATACTACTACTGTAATAGTAATCCTTCTACTGTAATAGTAATACTTCTACTGTAATAGTAATACTTCTGTAATAGTAATAATACTACTGTAATAGTAATACTTCTCCTGTAATAGTAATACTTCTGTAATAGTAATACTACTACTGTAATAGTAATACTTCTTTAATAGTAATACTTCTCCTGTAATAGTAATACTTCTGTAATAGTAATAATACTACTGTAATAGTAATACTACTAAGACCCTTTGGTCCAGCCTGAATGGAAAGCTGTGCTAGCTCCACCATGTTCCTCGACCCGCCCACAGCAGAGAACGAGCCTCAACAGTCGCCGTTTGTTCTTCACATGTAAAAAATGTTCTCAGAGAATGCAGAAACGTTGAGTTTACTTCGGTGCTATTACATTCCACTTTTCTCATGACGGCCGAA
>JAXDDW010000193.1:130000-132500 GCA_034670385.1 Hoplostethus mediterraneus
GAATGCCTTGGCAGAAAAATCAGGCTTGGTGTTTTTTTTTTCTTTCTCTTTCTCTTTCTATTCCCCTCATCTCTTAATCACTTTCCTTCTCTCTCTCTCTCTCTCTCTCTTCTCTCTCTCTCTCTTTCTCTCTCTCTCATTCTCTAATGTTGTGGTTCATTAAAAGAAATCCTTGTTCATCCATTTTTATTTCTCTTTCTTTCAATCTCTCTTTCTCCTCATCCTTTCCCCTTCATCTCTCTCTCTCTCTCTCTCTCTCTCTCTCTCTCTTTCTCTCCCTCTCTCTCTCTAATGTTGTGGTTTATCAACCACTCTTGCTCTCTCTCCTCCTTCCATCCTCTTCTTCCTTTTTTCTTTCTTTCTTTGTGTCCCTTCTCTGTTTCTCCCTGCCCACAGGCGCCACAACAGCTTCGTCTTATACACACACACACACACACACACGCACACACACACACACACACACACACGCACACACACACACACACACACACATACACACGCACACACACGCACGCACACACACGCACACACACACACATGTGCGTTGTGGGTGTGCAGGGCAGTCATGGAGGCGTACTGTAACGTTGTGGAGCCAAAGCATTGATCTTATTGAGGAGCCGTGAGGGGGGGAGGTCAGGAGCTGTCACACACACACACACACACACACACGCACGCACGCACACACACACACACACACACACACACACACACACACACACACACACACCTACATGATATATGCACGCTCACGCCAGGCCAGCACATGTTCTGATGAAAAGTCTCGCTCCGTCATTTTGATATTCTATGAAGTAAACGAGGGGGCGGGGCTAATGTGGCTGAAACAGGAAGTAGTTTAACGTTGAAACCGCTGACCCGGGTTCAGTCCCAGACTCGTTTCACCTGAACCTGAGACAGGAACGACTGGGTTGTATGAGTTGCCCAACCTGCTTCCATAAGTTGCCCAACCTGCTTCCATAAGTTTCCCAACCTACTTCCATAAGTTGCCCAACCTGCGTCCATAAGTTGCCCAACCTGCTTCCATAAGTTGCCCAACCTGCTTCCATAAGTTGCCCAACCTACTTCCATAAGTTGCCCAACCTGCGTCCATAAGTTGCCCAACCTGCTTCCATAAGTTGCCCAACCTGCTTCCATAAGTTGCCCAACCTGCTTCCATAAGTTTCCCAACCTACTTCCATAAGTTGCCCAACCTGCGTCCATAAGTTGCCCAACCTGCTTCCATAAGTTGCCCAACCTGCTTCCATAAGTTGCCCAACCTGCGTCCATAAGTTGCCCAACCTTAACCAAAGATTTGCTTTGCTTTGATTTTGTTGCACACCCAGTGACAGTGGTAGTGATAGTTTAAGTTATACAAACGTTTTTGTGAGGACATGTTGGTTGAATATACCCACACACACACACACACACACACACACACACACACACTCACACACACACACACACACACACACACACACACACACACACACACACACACACACACGTTATTTGACGTGGTGATTGACGTCATGCGACTGTCTTTAATAGAGTGCTGTTACCTCATTTTATCCACTGCATGACACTGACGCCCCCAACCCACCCCCCAAAACCACACACACACACACACACACACACACACACACACACGCACACACACACACGCACACACACACACGCACACGCACACACACACACACACACACACACTGTTTTTCCATGCTTTCGCATCAATGCAAAAATGTAATGGTCTTGTCTTGTCTACTCTGAGGGGCTGACATGGGAGGTCCTGAACCATATGAGCTACGACAGTGTGTGTGTGTGTGTGTGTGTGTGTGTGTGTGTGTGTGTGTGTGTATGCAACAGCAATGATGTCACCAATCAATGAATTTGCTCTGACAGAAAATCATCTCTGTAAAAAGGTAGAAAACAATATAAATAAAAGGTTCTTCATGATGATGATGATGATGTTGGTGGTACTAATGTACTAATGTTGATGTAGTACTGTAATACTTGTTGATGTGTATTTGTCTCCATAGTATCATGATAACACTGTAACAACCTGTATGGACTTAATACGTCTGCATCATCCTTTATTGTGTTTTAATGCTGTTGTATTCTGCTAACTCTAACCAGCTAACCTGAAAGTGTGTGTGTGTGTGTGTGTGTGTGTGTGTGTGTGTGTGTGTGTGTGTGTGTGTGTGTGTGTGTGTGTGTGTGTGTGTGTGGTAGTTTGCAGATGGGACCAGTTCAGCTGTCATTAACCTTTCAGGCTCTCGTTCCAGCCTCCATGTAGGTAACAAACTCATCTCTCATTTCATCCACTCACGCTTCCATGTTACAGTTAAAGGGGGCGGGGTACTTGTACTTGTACTTGTACTTGTACTTGTACTTTTTGCTTTTTGCTTTTCCTACAATTTTATAATTTCTAAATGTTTCGTACCCGTTTCTCCTGCTACCTCAAAGGTTCGAGGTTGTTTGTTTTGGGGGCATTTCCTAACAGCCA
>JAXDDW010000193.1:137500-145000 GCA_034670385.1 Hoplostethus mediterraneus
CGCAGTGACCTCCCCCCTCACCCAGCCCTCCCCCTCCCTCCCCCCCTCACCCACCCACCCTTACCCCGCTTCCCACCAGACTGCAGTCTACCGTCGACGCTCGGAGAAATCAGCGCTCACGTCAGCGTCTTATTTTAGGTTGAAGTGTTTTGGTTCGCTCACCTTCCCACGCCTCACCCACGCCTCACCCACGCCCTCCTCACCCTTATCCCCGTTCTCTTAACCCAAACCTCAACCTTTTCTCCCCGGGGGAGTCGGGTTGTCAGTCTTCTGCCCAAACAAATGACTCATCATGTCAGAATGTCTTCTTTTTTTTTTTTTAGCTGATATTAGTTTTCACGTAATCCCTGATCTGGTCCTTAAACGCACCATGTTCTTTTCTGTCCTTCTTCTCCCTCGATGAAACGTTAGAAATAAAAGCAGTTTTTCAGTCTCTTGCAGCAGAAACCATTTTGGTTGATAAAGAAATGATGTGATAAATAGTGAAGGAAAAATATTGAGACCAATTTTACAGTAATAATTCTTGAAAGATGCTTTACGTTTTTCTTCTGATTGTATTTTATTCTGACATTCAGGAAGCGTATTTATTTATTTATTTAATATTTATTTAATATTTATGTATTTAATATTTATTTAACATTTATTTATTTAATATTATTTATTTGTTTATTTACTATTTCTTTATTTTAGATTTATGTGTTTATTTTGTATTTATTTTATATATTTTCTTTATTTTATTTTATATTTATTTTATATATTTTCTTTATTTTTTAAATTTGATATGTATTTTAGATTTATGTGTTTATTTTATATTTTTTAATTTTAAATTTTATTTTTATTTATTTTATTTATTTTTTATTTCCCAGCAGATAGAAACACATCTTGGTCTCACTGTAGTTTCAGTTTGTCTGAAGATGCCCCTGAGCAGGAGGTGGACCGGTCCAGCCTGGTTCACCCTCTCCACCTCCCCTCTGCCGTCACCTCCTTTTTCCTATCTCCTCCCTCCCTCCCTCCCCTCCTCCCTCCCCCCCTCCTCCCTCTCCTCCTCTGTTCTTTTCTGCTACTGTCCCAGTGAAGTGAGCCGCTGTTTCCAACCTTCTCCTTTACCCTCCTCTGACCCCGTCCTCCCTTCTCCTCGCCTCCTTTTCTCTCTCCTCCTCTCCTCCTTTGGTCAGGCTCGCTACTGTCAAGTGAAGCACTGTTTCCAGCCTCCCCCCTCCCTCCCCTCCCTCCCCTCCTCTGTGTTGTCACCTCCTTTCTGTCCCCTTTCCCTTTCCATCTCCTCATTCCTCTATAGAGGGTTAGCAGTTGGACCGGTCTCCTATCGACCATGTTAATCAGACCTCCAATATGGCCGCCGGCGCATGACATCACCTCTGTCTCCTCCCTCCACCTCCCTCCACCTCCCTCACCCGTCATCGCTCTCCTCACCTCTCCTCTGTCCTGTCGTCTCCTCCTCACTCTCCTCTCTCCTCAGCAGAGGCCAGACACGATTTCCACCCTCGTTGTGCCTTGGCTCACCCCTACTCCTCTCGGCCCCTCACCCTCTCCTCACCCCTCTCCTCACCCCTCTCTCCTCCCTCCTCTCTCCCTAGGTAGTGGGTTTGGTTGGGCTCGCTACTGTCACAGCGGAGTGAGGCACTATTTCCAACCCCGCTGTGCCTTGGTTCACCTCTCTCCTCCTCCCCCCTCCTCCCCCTCGTCTCTCCTCCCCCTTTCACCTTCTCCTCATCTCTCCCTTGATAGTGGGTTTTGGTACAGTAGGATTGGGAACGTAGTATTTCAGTGAGCCGGTGTTTCCAGACTTGTCCTTTCGCTTGCATCACCCTCCTTGCTTTCTACTCCCCCCTTTTACTCCCCCCGTCCCCCCCCCCCAGTCCCCCAACCTCACCCTCAGTGTCTCCACCCTTTCAATTTGATTGATGTCAAAGTCAAATTGGAAAATGGTGTGGCCAGAAATCCTGTGAGGTGAGGAGGTCAGTGAACACATCGCGCTCAGCCGGTCTGTGATGCTTTCAGACCAGAGAGACGAGAGGAGGTGGGGAGGAGGACTCACTGCTGCTCAGGGTCACTTCCGGTGGGCGGGGGCCTACCAGTGGGCGGAGCCTTCGTGTGGGCGGGGCCTAGACCATACCAGACGTCGTCTCAGTTAGAGGATAAAACTGATGCATCTTTACATTAGTTTTTACATTACAGTATGGTTGAGGACACACACACACACACGCACACACACACACAACGCACGCACGCACGCACGCACGCACGCACGCACGCACGCACGCACGCACACACACGCACACGCACACGCACACGCACACGCACACACACACACACACACACACACACACACACACACACACACACCCCCCTCCCACCTCTTTCCTCCCCCCTCTCTCCTCCCCCTCTCTCCCTTGGTAGTGGGCTTGGTGCTCTGTTTCCAAACCTCGCGTTCGTTTACATCATCCCCCTCGTCAGTCCTCTCTCTCTCTCTCTCTCTCTCTCTCTCTCCCTCCCTCTCCCCCCATCCTCACCTCCTTTCCTCGGCTAATCTCCCTGTGCCGTCTCCCCCCTTTTTACTCCCCCTCTCTGCTCAAACCTCCGCCCTCACCCTTGAACCCTTCATCTCTCTCTCACCCCCCGTGTCTTACACACTTCTTCCCCCTCATCTCGCCTCTCCACCCCTCTCCTCCCCCTTTCTCCCCTCTTCCTAACCTCTTTCCCCCCCCCCCCCCCCCCCCCCCCCACCTCCCACAGGTTGGATAGGTTTGCTAACAAAACCTTCTGTGACTTCTGTTTCCATTTTTTTGGGTTGTTGCCTCGCCACACCGTCCTCCTCTTCAACTCTATTTCTCATCCTCCTCCTCCCCCCGTCCTTCCCACCTCTCTTTCACTCTCTCTTCTCTCCTCCCCTTTCCCTCCCTCCCCCCCAGGTTTGGTAGCGTGGTTTGAAGTGAACCATGTTTCCAGCCCTGTCTCCCCCCCATTCGCTTTCGAAACTAGCCTTTCAACACTCGCACAAAGCTTCAGTCCTCCATGAAGGCCCTGGGGGGGGGGAGGGGGGGGGGGGGGGGTGAAAGAAGAGAGAAAAGAGAAGAGGAATAATGAGGGTTGGGGTGAGTGGTGTGTGTGTGGTCACCGTGTAAACAAACATGCTAATGAAACAAAGGATCTTTTGTGCTTTGACACACGACTCCCTGCCCAAACAAAACACACACTCACACACACAACACACACACACACAACACACAAACACACCACACAAAACCACCAAAACACAACACCAACCCCCCCACCCCGCTCCACAACTCCCACAGTTGATAGGTTCAACAAAACCCTACTCTTTCCACACCTCGCCACACACACCCACTCACACACACTCACCACACTCATCCACCGTCCATCCACCTCTCATTTCCACACTCCCCTCACACATCCACCCCACACTCTCCACCTCCTCCACCAACAATGAACCACTTTTCCACCCTGTCACGCACATCTCACACTCACACCAACACACTCACACACCAACACACTCACCACCATGAACCAGGGAGAGGAACGAGGGACAGACAAGACAAGAGAGACACAGAGACAGAGAGAGACAGAGACAGGATTTGGGTTTGGGTTCACCGTAAAAAAAACTGCAAGAAAACAAAGGACTTTTTTTTACACATCGACGTCTCCAAAACACACACACACACACAACCCACACACACCACACACACAAAAACACACCACACACACACACACACACACACACTCACACACACACCCCCACACACACACACACACACACACACACCCTCCTGCCAGCGTCCCTGCAGTGTGATGGTAATATAGTGTTGAGTAGCGTTTGCTTCAGTCTTAATCCAACATGATGATGCCAATGTAGAGGAGATGGGGTGTGTGTGTGTGTGGGTGTGTGTGTGGGTGTGTGTGTATGTGTGTGTGTTTATGTGTGTGTGTGTGTGTGTGAGAGGGGGGGTTGTTGTGTGAGTTGTGTGTGTGTGTGTGGTGTTGTTTGTTTGGCAACTTGATAAAGGTGTTAAAAATAAAGATGTTTCTGACGCAAATACCACTCTGTGTCTCCCCTCCTCTCTCCTCCTCCCCCTCCTCTCCTCCCTCTCTCCTCCCCTCCTCATCTCCTCTCCCCTCTCTCTCCTCCCTCTCCCTCCCCTACCCCTCCTCTCTCTCCCTCTCCTCCCTCCCTCCTTCCCCTCCTCCCCTCCTCCTCCTCTCCTCCTCCTCCTCCTCTCCTCCTCCAGGGGTTTTGACAGGAGTTGGAGCAGCAGGAGTTTTTTGGCTGGTCTATCAACTTCTGTCAGACGTTAAACTTTTAAAGAGGAATAAAGTCAAATGAAGGAGAAGATCCTTTCAGTGTGGGGGAGTTCCCAAGGTAGAGCTCTACTCTAAATCTGCTCTTCTACTGTTCTACTTTCTCACTCTACTGCACTCTACTCTACTTACTCTACTCTGTTTTACCTACTCTACTCTGTTCATCTAAATCTCTACTGTACTTACTCTACTCTGTTGTACTCTGTTCTACTCTACCTTCACTCTACTCCTACTTTCTACTCTACTCTCTTCTTTCTACTCTACTCTACTCTGTTTTTACTGTACTTACTATCTGTTTCTACTCTTTTTACTCTACTACTTTCTCTACTTCTCTCTACTCTACTTTACTCTACTTACTCTGTTCCCACTCTGTTCTACTCCCACTGTACTCTGTTCTACTCTGTTCTACTCTACTCTACTCTGTTCTACTGTACTCTACTCTGTTCTACTCTACTCTACTCTTTTTCTACTCTACTCTACTCAACTTACCCACTACTCTGTTCTACTCTACTTCTACTCTTGTTCTACTTTTACTCTACTGTTCTACTCTACTCTACTGTACTCTAAATTACTCTGTTCTACTCTACTCTACTATCTTACTCTACCTCGTTCTACGTACTCTACTCTGTTTCTACTCTACTCTACTCTGTCTACTCTACTCTGTTCTACCAGACTCTACTCTGTTCTAACAAATCTACTCTGTTCTACTCTAAAATTACTCTATCTCTACTCTACTCTTTCTACTCTACTCTGTTCTACTCTGTTCTACTCTACTCTACTCTACTCTGTTCTACTCTACTCTACTCTGTTCTACTCTACTCTGTTCTACTCTACTCTGTTCTACTCTGTTCTACTCTACTCTGTTCTACTCTACTCTACTCTACTCTGTTCTACTCTACTCTACTCTACTCTACTCTGTTCTACTGTACTCTACTCTACTTTGTTCTACTCTACTCTACTCTACTCTGTTCTACTCTACTCTACTCTACTCTACTCTCTCTTCTACTCTCCTTTACTCTCCTCTACTCTGTTCTACTCTACTCTACTCTGTTCTACTGTACTCTACTCTATTCTACTCTACTCTACTCTGTTCTACTCTACTCTACTATACTCTACTCTACTGTACTCTACTCTGCTCTGCTCTACTCTACTCTGTTCTACTGTACTCTACTCTACTCTGTTCTACTCTACTCTACTCTATTCTACTGTACTCTACTCTGTTCTACTGTACTCTACTCTACTCTGTTCTACTGTACTCTACTCTGTTCTACTCTACTGTACTCTACTCTGTTCTGCTCTACTGTACTCTACTCTACTATATTCTACTCTACTCTATTGTATTGTATTCTATTTTGTTCTGTCCTGTTCTATTCTAGTCAGTGCTGTTCTATTTAGTTCTGTTCTGCTCCATTGTGTTCCATTGTATTCTATTGTATTCTATTCTATTGTATTGTATTCTATCTTCTGCTCTATTGTCTTCTATTGTGTTCTATTCATTTCTAGTGTTTTCACTCTTCTTCATCTCAGTTAATTGTGTTTCTATTCATTCTAATTCAATTCAGTCCAATTAAAGTCAATACAACTCCTCCCCCCTCCTCCCTCCTCCCTCCCCCTCCTCCCCCCCAGGGTATGTTTAAGATCTACCCCCTGCCAGACGACCCCTCCTCCCCGACTCCCCCCAGACAGTTCAGACAGCTCCCCCCCAACGGCATCGAGGAGTGTCTGGTCAGAGTCTACGTCATCCAGGCCACCGGACTGCAGCCCAAAGACACCAACGGGAAGGTAGGGGGGAGGGAGGGAGGGGAGAGGGGGGAGGGAGGGGGGGGAGAGATAGATAGATAGATAGATAGACTGACAGACAGGCAGACAGACAGATGATGACCTGTCTCTCTGTCTCCAGTGTGATCCCTATGTGAAGATCTCCTTGGGGAAGAAGAGCATCAGCGACCAGGACAACTACGTCCCCTGTACCCTGGAACCTGTGTTCGGGAAGTATGTCCCTTAACCTGTCTGTCTGCTGTCTGTCTGTCTGTCTGTCTGTCTGTCTGTCTGTCTGTCTGTCTGCCTGTCTGTCTGTCTGCCTGCCTGTCTCTCTGTCTGTCTGTCTGTCTGTCTGTCTGTCTGTCTGTCTCCTGTCTGTCTGTCTGTCTGTCTGTCATGTGTCTGCCTGCCTGTCTGTCTGTCTGTCTCTCTCCATCCTCTCTTCTCTAAAGCTGTAATCTGAGTGCTAACTGTTGCCTCCAATTCCCATAATCCTCCTTGTTCCTGAGGCGTTTCAATCTACCTGTCCGTTAAAGAAGCCATCTCTTTCCACTGAGGAAAACGCATCACTTCCTGTCCAGGAAGTAACCAGTCAAGACTTCAGATCAACAGCCCAACTTGTCATTTCTCCTCAACATCTACTCAACACCTCCTCTCTCTCTCTCTCTCTCTCTCTCTCTCTCTCTCTCTCTCTCTCTCTCTCTCCCCCCACCAGTAGGGGGCGCTACACTCACACCGATCAGACAGAGTTCTGCTGGCTGGAAGCCCAGACTGCAGCCTGTCAAGACTCCAACAGACAACAGAGTCAAATTCAATGTAGGGCAATAGAGTAGAATAGAGTAGAATAGAAGTAAATAATAGAGTAGAAAATAATAGAGTAGAAAATAATAGAGTAGAACACAAAAGAATAGACTAGAACTTTCCTCCTCTCCTCCCTAGCTCCTTCTCTTATCTCCTCTCCTATCTCCTCTCCTCCCTAGCTCCTTCTCTCTCCTCCCCTCCTCCCTAGCTCCTTCTCTTACCTCCTCTCCTCCCTAGCTCCTTCTCTTATCTCCTCTCCTCCCTAGCTCCTTCTCTCTCCTCCCTCCTCCCTAGCTCCTTCTCTTATCTCCTCTCCTCCCTAGCTCCTTCTCTCTCCTCCCCTCCTCCCTAGCTCCTTCTCTTACCTCCTCTCCTCCCTAGCTCCTTCTCTCTCCTCCTCTCCTCCCTAGCTCCTTCTCTTTCCTCCTCTCCCACCCATCCCTCCTTTCTCCTCCTTCTCTCTCCTGTTAGCGTTGAGACCATGTGGACACGTGTCATAGAGGAGTTGAGTGTTGCCACGGTAACGTTGGTGGTCAGGCTGGTCCTCTTGACGTGGAACCTGGAGATACCAGGTTTTCACCCGACCACAGCGACATGAGTCTC
>JAXDDW010000193.1:160000-165000 GCA_034670385.1 Hoplostethus mediterraneus
GCCGTGCACAGTTGCAGATGTATGATGTTACCCTGGCGAGGCCGTCCAGAGTCCAGTCGCGTGTTTGTCAGCTAACGAGCCGCTACGCCTCCTCCCGCCTCCCCCCGCCTCCCCCCGCCTCCCCCCGCCTCCCCCCGCCTCCCCCCCCGCCTCCTCCCGCTCCCCTCCCGCCTCCTCGCCGCTCCCCTCCCCGCCTCCTCCCGCCTCCTCCCGCCTCCCCCCACCTCCTCCCGCTCCCCTTTCGCCTCCCTCCCCGCCTCCTCCCGCTCCCCTCCGACAGGATGAAACGTCAGACTGTGATTGGTTGTTTCTGGGGAGTTAGCCCTTTGGTCAACCGCCCCATGAAGTGATGAGAACATAGACACCACGTGTTCCCTGCTACGTTGAGTGATAGTACACTCCATGCTAACACTTTAGCATCCACTATAATGAGTGATAGTAGCTAACACTTTAGCATCCACTATAATGAGTGATAGTAGCTAACACTTTAGCATCCACTATAATGAGTGATAGTAGCTAACACTTTAGCATCCACTATGTTGAGTGATAGTAGACTCCATGCTAACACTTTAGCATCCACTATAATGAGTGATAGTAGCTAACACTTTAGCATCCACTATGTTGAGTGATAGTAGACTCCATGCTAACACTTTAGCATCCACTATAATGAGTGATAGTAGCTAACACTTTAGCATCCACTATAATAAGTGATAGTAGCTAACACTTTAGCATCCACTATGTTGAGTGATAGTAGACTCCATGCTAACACTTTCGCGTACACTATGATGAGTGATAGTAGACTCCATGCTAACACTTTAGCATACACTATGTTGAGTGATAGTAGGCTCCATGCTAACACTTTAGCGTACACTATGAGTGATAGTAAGCTCCATGCTAACACTTTAGCATACACTATGTTGAGTGATAGTAGCTAACACTTTAGCGTACACTATGTTGAGTGATAGTAGGCTCCATGCTAACACTTTAGCGTACACTATGTTGAGTGATAGTAGCTAACACTTTAGCGTACACTATGTTGAGTGATAGTAGGCTCCATGCTAACACTTTAGCGTACACTATGTTGAGTGATAGTAGCTAACACTTTAGCGTACACTATGTTGAGTGATAGTAGGCTCAATGCTAACACTTTAGCGTACACTATGTTGAGTGATAGTAGCTAACACTTTAGCGTACACTATGATGAGTGATAGTAGGCTCCATGCTAACACTTTAGCGTACACTATGTTGAGTGATAGTAGCTAACACTTTAGCGTACACTATGTTGAGTGATAGTAGGCTCCATGCTAACACTTTAGCGTACACTATGTTGAGTGATAGTAGCTAACACTTTAGCGTACACTATGTTGAGTGATAGTAGACTCCATGCTAACACTTTAACGTACACTATTTTAAGTGATAGTAGGCTCCATGCTAACACTTTAGCGTACACTATGTTGAGTGATAGTAGCTAACACTTTAGCGTACACTATGTTGAGTGATAGTAGGCTCAATGCTAACACTTTAGCGTACACTATGTTGAGTGATAGTAGCTAACACTTTAGCGTACACTATGATGAGTGATAGTAGGCTCCATGCTAACACTTTAGCGTACACTATGTTGAGTGATAGTAGCTAACACTTTAGCGTACACTATGTTGAGTGATAGTAGGCTCCATGCTAACACTTTAGCGTACACTATGTTGAGTGATAGTAGCTAACACTTTAGCGTACACTATGTTGAGTGATAGTAGACTCCATGCTAACACTTTAACGTACACTATTTTAAGTGATAGTAGGCTCCATGCTAACACTTTAGCGTACACTATGTTGAGTGATAGTAGGCAAGCATCCATGGCTACTGTCCATGTGTAACCAGATGTAGATATTAACCTCTCCTGAGCGTCTGCTTCACCAGCAGCGTTAAACGTTTCTGAACTTCAGTTCTAGTCTGGATCAGGACAGACCGGTCTCAGTGCCTTGGCCTTTCAATACAATGAACATTTTACAGGCACAATCATCTAAATTGACGTGTTTTATTTTGTTTGTGAGCTGGTGTAGAAATCCTCGCGAGTGTGTGCGCATGTTTTCCTGCCTGCGTAACCGAAGTGTGTCTCTGCTGTGTTGTGTTGTCGTCCGTCCACCACCACACATGGTAGTAAACTCATTTTACACACCATGCTCCTCTCATTAGCCCCTGTGCTAACTAGCAGCGAGGAATGCAGCTGAACGGCGCAGTGGAAAAAGCAATATAATTTAACAAGATGCTAATCACCAAATTGTTGGGGTGTGTAGTCACTGTTTAGCTGTGTTGAGAGCAACACGCTGCAGAGGCTGACCTCTGACCTCTCTGCTGATATGAGAAGATACGAGCTACTAACAACGCTTTACAAATGTATTTTATTATTTTATTAAGGACGCTGGTTTAATCTCCAGGTCTCAGTAGCGGTCGTTGAAGGAGGCGTTCAGGTGCCCTGCTCAACGTTGGACATTTAGCATCCTGTCCCCAAACTACATGACAGTCCACTGACACTTATCCATGTCATTAGATATCATCAGCAGAAAGAAGGAAAGACAGACAGACAGACAGACAGACAGACAGACAGACAGACAGACAGACAGAAAAAGAGAGAAAGAAAGAGAGAAAGAAAATATTAAGGCGCACTTAAAAGAAATAAAGTGAGAGAATGAGCGAGAGGAGGAGAGACATTCATGTTTTCAGATATCAGAGTTTCAATCATCTTGAGATCAAAATGAACATGAAAGTCAAAATTCACATTGTGGAAAAAAAAAAAACGTTTTCAGAAATAATTGTTAATTGTAACAATTCCAGATACTGAAGCTGAAATCATTTATAGGAGATAATTAGATCAACCTGTAATGATGATGAGCATCAACATAGAAACAGACACAAACAACAACCTCAACAAGCTCAACGCCAGGGCATGTTGAGTCTGGGTCGGACGAAAGTTTGGTTCCAGGAAATGCTATTTTCACCTTTTCATGAGTTGAGTCTTGACCCGGGGTCGTCGGAGCTGGAGGTAAAGGTGTCCGCCCATCCGCCCCCCCCCCCCCCCCACCCCCCCATTACTTTCCACAATGTTTCAATGTCAAACTACTTCCTGTTTCTAGTCGCGTCTCCTCCACCGAACCCCTTCCTGTCGGCGGGGAAACACATTTCTCTCACTTTTCGTGCGCTGCGTTTCAAGACGTCGCGCTCACTTCCCGAAATATCGGAGGGAGTTTTTCTGCACAGGGAAAAAAAAAAGATGGAAGGACACATTCCTGAAATGTCCCCAGTATATTTCTGGACACGCACACACGGTGAATCCCAGACGTCCTGACCTTCGGGGGCGAGTTCAAAGTTAAAAAACCTCAACGTGGTGAGGATCTGAGGGGGAGAAGAGGAAGACGAGGAGCGTGAGAGGGAAGGATGGCGAGTCCAGAGCGACTCTGGAGGGACTGGGGGAGGAAACGGCTCTGACGTTGAGTGGGACGGCGACTGTGAGGTCACAAAGACTCTCGCACACCTTCAAGGACGTCGCACGCACACACACACACACACACATGAACACAGACGGACAGTAAGGTCAAGGAGACACACACACACACACACACACACTCACCGCTGTCTGTCCGTCCTCAACGTCATGGATACCCATTTCCTCTCCGCGACAGGAAGTTGCCCAGGTCAAGGAGACGAGAGCGACCAAAAGACGCCCTGCTTTTTCATGTTTTTTGAGTGTGTGTGTGTGTGTGTGTGTGTGTGTGTGTGTAGGTTGAGCGTATTGTGGGTTTCTACGTGAGCATGGACATTATCGAGTGTGTGTGTGTGTGTGTGTGTGTGTGTGTTGGGGAGTGTGGGAGCCATAACTTTGTCCTGTCTCACAGCTTTTCCCTGCAGGTCCCAACAGAACAATGCCTCTCTTTGTTCAGGGTGGCATTGGTTCGAAACTGGCTTCTATTGTTTTGTTTCGTTGGGTGTGTGTGTGTGCGCGTGTGTGTGTGTGTGTGTGCGTGCGCGGGGCCCTCACTGCAGTTCAGCTCTACCTCCTCCTGACACAGAAACACAAACACACACACACACGCACTGATGCTAATTGGTAATGATACCAATTAGCATCAGTGCTAATAAGATTTCAGGCTGTTAAAGAGGGGACTTTTATTTTGTATCGTTAAAGGGGGGGGACTTTTATTTTGCTGGCTTGTTAAAGGCAGCCCTTAACGACTTTTGAGGCAGACAGTAAAACCGTGATGAAGTGAAATGAAGTGTGTGTTATTGTGTTATTGCTTTAATGGCTGTGGCAATCTGTTGATGTTGTGGGCACATTCTGCAAACAAGGACATAACGTGTGTGTGTGTGTGTGTGTGTGTGTGTGTGTGTGTGTGTGTGTGTGTGTGTGTCTCGTTGCACACATGTCTGTTTTCTAAGTGTGCTTCTAAGTGTCTGTGCCCACACTGCTGTTGGTGTGTGTGTGTGTGTGTGTTTCAATGTGTTCGTTTTTGTGTACGTTACCCACAGTCATGCATGCGTGTGTGTGTGTGTGTGTGTGTGTGTGTGAGTGTGTGTGTGTGTGTTTATGAGCCTGCTGTTATGTGTTTGAACCCACTCTGCTGTTTGCATATATTATTGAATATGTCTGTGTTTGTTTTGTGTGTGTGTGTGTGTGTGTGTGTGTGTGTGTTTGCATGCATGTATGTCAGTGTTTACGCGCCTGCTTTTATGTGTTTGCACCCACATCGCTGTTTGTGTGTATTTTTTGAATGTCTGTGTTTGCTTTACGGTGTGCATGTGTGTGTGTGTGTGTGTGTGTGTGTGTGTGTGTGTGTGTGTGTGTGTGTGTGTGTGTGTGTGGTCACCGTTGCACAATAACCCTCTGTGTTGTTGGGAGTCGGGCTTAACAATAGATAGTTAAGTTAGCTTCGTACTGTGATGATTGCTCTATAAATCCAGCTGCACACGTTGCACAGGGGGCTGATCTGAGGTCAGCGGTGTAGACCGG
>JAXDDW010000193.1:172500-180000 GCA_034670385.1 Hoplostethus mediterraneus
GCCTCCCCTTTAAGAGAAGAGCTCTCCTTTAAAATCCTTCTAAAAACCAAGTGTATGATGATTGGCTGGTCGGAGGAAAACCTCGTATCTCCAAGTTACCTCTTTTCTCTCCAGGGACCCGAGAGGTTAAAACGGGCAAGTCACTGGAACTGGAGTTACGAGGTCTTCACTCCGACAGTCACTTTGACTCAACATGGAGACAACCTGGTAACGTACATGTCGTACATGTCTGTGCACGTTTTGTCCACGTGTACTTGTGTGTGTGTGTGTGTGTGTGTTTGTGTGCGTGCACGAGCTTGTGTGTGCGTGCACGGACCTCCAAAGCATCAAATCCACAGATCCCTAGAGTCACTTCCTGCTGGGAGAGGGGGGCGGGGTTTACTGTCCAATGTAACTTTGGGTGAATCTACGGCGTCTGATTGGACCTCCTTCTCTGCTGCAGCCCCGCTCAGCGTTTCCTGACTCGGCGGAATCGAACCCGCGGCATTCTGGGTACGGGACGGTCCCGGTGAAGCTACGACACAGTACAACCTTCTCTCATCTTCCCTTGTCTCCTCTTCCCTTGTCTCCTCTTCCCTTGACTCATCCCCTCTTCCCTTACCATGTCTCCTTTCCTCCCCTCTCATCTTCCCTCCTCTGCTCTGTACTCGTCTTCTCTCCTCTCATCTTTCCTTGTCTCATCCCCTCTTCCCTTGTCCCCTCTTCCTTTGTCTCATCCCCTCTTCCCTTGTCTCCTCTTACCTTCTCTCCTCTCCCCTGTCTCTTTTCCTTTTCCCCTGTTTTCTTCTTTCCTCTCATCTCTTTTTCCATCATCCCCCCTCTCCCCCTCCCCCCCTCCCCTCCCTCCCCCACCCTCCCCCCTCTCTACCTATGCTCATTTTGGCCTCTCAAGGTTTTGCAGCTCCAGTATCATCCAAGGATTTTCCATCTTTGGAAAGGGCAGAGGGTGAGGCGACACACACACACACACACACACTCACACACACACACACACACACACACACACACACACACACACACACACACACTCACACACACACACACAGGGGAAGGTGAAGGGTTGAAGGAGTTTGACCTTGTTGCGGCTTTTCACTTTTCCACTCATCTCTCCATTTCTCCCTCTACCTGCCTCCCCTTCACTTTCTCCTGCTCTCTCTCTCTCTCTCTCTCTCTCTCTCTCTCTCTCACCCCTACTCCCTCCCTCCCCCGCTTTCCCTCCCTCTCCACTGCATGTGAACCTCGTTCTGTCTCTCTGTTTGGTGTCGTAACCGACGGACTCTGTGGCTCTGACATCACAAGTGACTCCTGTTCCCTCTGTGTGTGTGTGTGTGTGTGTGTGTGTGTGTGTGTGTGTGTGTGTGTGTGAGGCACCGGGAACACGACCCAGAGTGTAGCCGTGTTTCCACCACCGCTGTTTGATGTCTGACCCAGAGCAGTAAAACACACACACACACACACAAACACACACACACACACACACACACACACACACACACACACACACACACACACACACACACACACACACACACACAAACACACACACACACACACACACACACACACACACACACACACACACACACACACACACACACACACACACACACACTTAAAGGTTTCAATTCAACATACATGCTTGAAGTGTAAAGAGAGATATGAGATAAGAGAGGACAGAAGGAAAGGAAGCGGGAAGAGGATAGGAAAGGAGACAAGGAGACAAGGGGAGAGGAGGAGATGAAAGGAGAGAAGGAGGGAAGGAGAACAGATGACGGAGGGGAGGAGAGAAAAAGAGGTGAGGGAGGAGGAGAGAAAGCAGGTGAGAAGATGCAATGAAAGGAGAGAAGGAGTGGAGGAGGAGGAGAGAAGATGAAGGGAGAGGAGAGGAAAGAAGGAGGGAGGATAGAGGAGGAGAGGAGAGGGAAGAAGGAGGGAGGATAGAGGAGGAGAGGAGAGAGAGGATAGAGGAGGAGAGGAGAGGGAAGAAGGAGGGAGGATAGAGGAGGAGAGGAGAGAGAGGATAGAGGAGGAGAGGAGAGGGAAGAAGGAGGGAGGATAGAGGAGGAGAGGAGAGAGAGGATAGAGGAGGAGAGGAGAGGGAAGAAGGAGGGAGGATAGAGGAGGAGAGGAGAGAGAGGATAGAGGAGGAGAGGAGAGGGAAGAAGGAGGGAGGATAGAGGAGGAGAGTGTGAATTATTGTCCTGTAAATTGTAACAGGCTGAAGGGTTGAGACAGACACACACACACACACACACACACACACACTCACACACACACACACACACACACACACTCACACACACACACTCACACACACACACACACACACACACACACACTAAAGATGAGCGGTCAGCAGGGAGGCTTAGAGGGAAGGAAGAAGGGATGAGAGAGGAAGAGGAGGATTAAAGACCAGAGCAGAGGAGGACAACAAGCTGCAGACGGTAACCTGCTGCTGTCCTCCTCTGCTCTTTCTGCTCCTCCTTCTCTTCTTTCTCCTCCTTCTCCTTCCTCTCCTCCATCTCCTCCTCTCCTTCTTCTCCTTCCTCTCCTCCTTCTCCTCCTTTCATCCTTCTCCTCTTTCTCCTTTCTCCTTCTTCTCTTCCTTATCTTCCTTTTCCTTCCTCCTCCCTTCTCTTCCTTCTCTTCTCCTTCCTTCTCTTCCTTCTCCTCCTTCTTTCCCTTCCTTCTCCTTCTTCTTCTTTCTCCTTCCTTCTCCTTCTTCTTCTTTCCCTTCTTTCTCCTTCTTCTCTTCCTTCTCCTTCTCCTCTTTGTCCTCCTTCTTTCCCTTCCTTCTCCTCCTTCTCCTTCTCTTTACTTCTCCTTTTTCCTATTCTTTCCCTTCTCCTCCTTCTCCTTCCTCTCCTCCTTCTCTTCTTTCTCCTCCTCCTCCTCCTCCTCCTCCTCCCAATCTGTAATGAAGACATGTCTCATTTTTATTAAACCCACAAACACAATAAATTCTTCCCTCCGTTGTTTTGAAGAGGAGAATTTCCACGTCAACCGATCGACCGCGAAATGTTCAAATTAAAACTCTGGAAACTTTTGGTCTGAACTCCGAACCATATCGAGCTGCGACGGGGGGGGGGGGGGGGCTTTTATTTTGGCGTTTCATTTAAACAGGTTTTCAGGCGCTGTCACCAGGAGCACAAACCGAGGTGTTGCGGACGAGACGGTGACAGCGTGTGACCCGGACGCCATTTTAGTTTCGAGGTCAAACTTCGAGGTCAGAGTTCAGGTGACCGCGTTGATGTCAAACTACTTCCTGTTTTCGTGCTCGGAGGACCGAAAACGCCGCGGAACGGCCTTGATCACAGTTTTGGGGGCGCAGCTGTGCGACACATGGAACCCAGACCGGGAACGAAACACGCTCGGGAAGAAAACAAAGGAGAAGAAAAGAAATGGGAACGGAATGGAAAAAAGAGGAGAAGAAGAAGAAGAAGAAGAAAGGAGGAGGGAGACGAGGGTCAAACTCTGTGGCAGCGTTTACGCAGGAAAGACGTAAGAGTGGCGGGGAACGCATCGAGAGGAAGCTCACACACACACACACACACACACACACACACACACACACACACACACACACACACACATACACACACTTGATGATTTTATCCTTGGGCGGACACATACACACACACACATTATCGGATGACGCACTTGAGCGCACACACACCCTCAAATACATCACACAGACACACATCGACACACACACACACACACACACACACACACACACACACGAGAGCACATGGCGTGATGCTCCAGATTGACGGCCTCCATCAGGCGGGGGGCGTGGCCTGGGTATGAGGGGCGTGGCCGGGGTCGGGGGGGCGTGGTCTGGGCCGGGGCTGCAGGCCGGACCGACGGGAAGCGAACAATGAAGCGCTCTGTCTGTCTGCGTGGCGCCACATCTGTCTTGTGATTCTCACATCTGGGTCTCCTCCCCCCCCTGAGTCTCCGCCGGACCCTCGCGGTCCCCAGGCCCCGCGGCACTTTGAGTCCCGGTGGGAATCGAACCCCCGACCCCCTGCCGGCGCCACTGCCTTGCTCTGCCCATCCTCCTCTCTCTCTCTTCTCTCTCTCTCTCTCTGTCTGCGTTCGCCATCTTTCATGATGAAAATGGCCTCCAACATAGCAGCGGTGATGATGATGATGATGATGATGATGATGATGATGATGATGATGATGATGATGATGGTGATGGTGATGGCGGTAGTAGTGGTGATGAAGATGAAGATGAGTCTGATGGTACAGATGCAGTTTGATTGATCAGCTGATTGGTCGTTTCTAACCTGGACCTTTGATCTGGTCCCACCGGTGTGCATGGTCATGTGACGTTAAGGGCTAGCTTCCCATGATGCTCTGCTCCGAGGGGTCTAGATAGATAGATAGATAGATAGATAGATAGATAGATAGATAGATAGATAGATAGATAGATAGATAGATAGATCTATCTAGATGGATGGATGGATGTGGTTCTCATGCACACTCTCATGCACACTCTCATGCACACTCTCATGCACACTCTCATGCACCCCCCCAGCTGTACTCTATCCTGTCCTGGGTCTTCGTCCTCTCCTCTTGTTTTCTCCCAGACCAACCTCAGCAGCGTTGAGTCGCTCCGGTAGTCAACATGAACTCTGCCAGCTAGTTAACGTTCTCGTCGGTCCTGAACACCCCCCACCTCCCCCCGCCTCCCCCCGCCTCCCCCCGCCTCCCCCCACCTCCCCCCGCCTCCCCCCTGCCCGTCTGTCTGTTTCAATACACATGTCCTTTTATGGACGTGTAAAAAGGGTTTGTGTGTTGTGTTTTAAATGTGTTTATCTAACCTGGCTGTTACCTGGGAGAGAGAGAGTGTGTGTGTGTGTGTGTGTGTGTGTGTGTGTGTGTGTGTGTGTGCGTGTGCGTGTGTGTGTGTCGCTATTAACTCCACTGACCCCCAGCACAGCTCTCCCCACAGGCCTGTTCCTGGCACCAATGGGAAATGTAGTTTTTTATTGGGCTGTTTTGTAGTCTATTACGGGGGAGGGCAGGGCGGGGGAGGGGAGGGGAGGGCGGGGGAGACCATGTCGGACCACACAGGGGGGTCGAGGTCAAATCCATTACAACGGCAAAATAAAAAAATAAAAAACATGGAAACTTTCACGGAAACTTCTGGAAGATTCTGTGAGGGAAAAAAATCCATCAAGTCATTCTTGCCTCGCGTCAATCTGGATCGCTTTACGGCACCAAACAGGAAGAGGGCGCTGTTCTTCACCAAACAGGAAGAGGGTGCTGTTCTTCACCAAACAGGAAGAGGGCGCTGTTCTTCACCAAACAGGAAGAGGGCGCTGTTCTTCACCAAACAGGAAGAGGGCACTGTTCTTCCAGCGCTAACGGAGCTAACGCTAAAGAGTTTCTGGAGACGGTGGATGGAGGAAGGAGAGAAAGGAAGATGGAGGAATCACTTCAACATGTTGATCCTCTTCAGGAGAGACAAAGACGCCAGGAGAGGGGAAGGGGGGACAGGAAGCAACGGGGCTGATGGGAAATGTAGTCTTAATGTGGAGAAACACTAGCTAGATAGAGGTATTTGACAATGATATTTTTTGATGTGATGCTACAACCGTTCAGTGTGAGTCTTGTTTGAGCGGCCTCAATCTTACCGAGCGAGAGAGAGAGAGAGAGAGAGAGAGAGCATCCTTTAAATAGGCTCCTCCCACTGAGGCATCGGCTCCCACGCCAACAACATGGTGTTCTTCCATAACATGCTTTGAAAACCATATTGCTCTCATGAGTACAAATATCCTATTCCGTATTAAAAGGAACGCTAACGAGAAAAAGCTTTTTAGAAATAATGAGAAAAAGATATCAGCGCGAGGTTTTTTTTGTTTTTTTTTCTGCTCCCGTGATGAAAGCAGCATGTTGCCGTGGGAGACCGGCCTTGCCCCGCCGCTGAACCGCCGGTCTGGCCGTGATTACGGCAGGGAGAAGAATGTGGCTCGCTAACAACGCTAGCCCCGAGGACGGAGCCTTACCAGGCTGTAAAACACATTCTGGTGCTGTTCACACACACACACACACACACACTGAACACATAAAACACACACACACACACACACACACACACACACACACACTCATCCAGACAGGCCCCCCTGCTGATTTCAAACTCAACAGCTGTCAGGGTGTGAAACCTGATAAAAGCTGAGGAGGCGAGAGCGTCGGGCGAGCCGCGGGACTCTTAGTAATAACGTGATACTTTACTGATGCATGTTGGGACATTTTCTTTTCTCCTGCCCCTCCCGCCTAAACACAGAGAGGTCAGAGGTCAGCGACAGAACACCACTGGAGCTGGTAGGCATTCAGCGACTTGCTCAAGGACACTTGGGCTCCGGCACCATGTCCAGGTGTTTCTTCATGTGGTCTTAACTGGTATGAACACCAGAGAAGAGCAGACGAGTCCATCATGGTGGATCGAGTTCCAGACTGGAACCAGGTTGGTCTGGACTCTCTAACCTGGTGGGATGACAGGTTACCAAAACTCAACCAACCAACCAGCTGCTGGGGAGTCACGGGACCAAGCCCCTTCAACACCCGACCAACTGAAGGAACCGGACCTGCCGCGTAGACGCCTTAAAGGGTCATTACGGGGTTTTTCAACCTGGCCTCTATGTCCACAAAATCGCTTTTCATACCTTTAAGTAGATCCCAAAAGTTTCGGAGTTGCTCCGGTCGATCGGCTCAACCGGCAGTCACGTAACGGCGGCTCAAGGCTCCAATGTAATCCAGTGGGCATGTCTATGTCATGTCTGAGGTCTATTTCTGGTTAAAAACGGTTTATTTCTGTAGCGATCCTTTCAGTAATGTTGTCAGACACACGAATAACAATCAAATTGACTGGACATGCCCGCGACTACCGGTTGAGCCGATCGACCGGAGCAACTCGGGCTCAATGGCTGCAATGTAATCTGAAGGGGCATATAAACATGGTCAAAGTACGTCCACTACAAGTGCTTGATTTTGCCACTGACAGGCTCAGATTGTTATTTGTGTGTCTGACAACATTACTGAAAGGATCGCTACAGAAATAGACCTTTTTTAACCAGAAAACTAAAGTCTAGTCCTGCTCTGAAATGGACGGTGGACAAAGGTGGTCTATGAAAGCGAGAGGGTTGACTTGTTGCAAGAAGAGGATGGTGTAAACAACCGTCCTCAGATTACCCCTTAACGACGGTGATGTTCCTGTCTGGTGTGACATACTGAACCAGTCCAGGACGACTCACTGTTTACTGCCAGGTCACGAACGGTAGAAACCTGGTAAGTGATGTGAAAACCTGGTAAGTGATGTGAAAATGGGTTTTTAAGAGGCTCTGGATCTGATGACGCCACACGGGGAAGATGAAGCGTCGGTGCTCGGGGAGCAGACCTGCCTCGCCAGGCGCCGCCGGGCCGGAGAGACCTGATTCATCCACGAGGACGGGGTCAAGGGTCAAGGGTCACGGGTCACGGCTCCAA
>JAXDDW010000193.1:185000-190000 GCA_034670385.1 Hoplostethus mediterraneus
GAGCTCATTTGTGTGTGTGTGTGTGTGTGTCAATGTGTGTGTGTGTGTGTGTGTGTGTGTCAATGTGTGTGTGTGTGTGTGTGTGTGTGTGAAGGTGTTGAAAGATCAGTCGCAGGGTCTGACTGCTCCCTCTCACGCTAAACAATACCAGCTGGGGGACCAGGGTCACATCACACCTACACCACACACACACACACACACACACACACACACACACACACACACACACACACACACACACACACAAATGACCGCTCCACCCTGTAACTACATGGCATTCCCTTTACATACAAACACACACACACACACAATGTGGCCTACAGTTGGGAAAAGGGTAAGTTTCCAGGAGTGTGTGTGTGTGTGCGTGTGTGTGTGCGTGCGTGCGTGTGCGTGTGCGTGTGCGTGTGTGTGTGTGACCCACAATTCAGAATTGAGTGTGAGTGTGAACGCAGCCTACTAGTCCCTCCTCCAACAAAAACTCTTCTTCGTCTCTCCTTAGCTCGTGTTTCTTCCAGGACCTTCTCTGACCCTTGACCTCCTCGCTCCTTGCATATTGTTGATCCAGGATCTGAAGCTGATCCAGGGTCTGAGGCTGATCCGGGGTCTGAGGCTGATCCAGGATCTGAGGCTGATCCAGGGTCTGAGGCTGATCCGGGGTCTGAGGCTGATCCGGGGTCTGGTCTGAGGCTGATCCGGGGTCTGAGGCTGATCCAGCATCACGCTCTCTGTCTGCTGCTGTGGAAACCCCACGTCAGCTAAACGTCTGAGGAGTGAAATCGATCCTGAACGCCTCCTGAACGCCTCCTGAACGTCTCCTGAACGCCTCCTGAACGTCTCCTGAACGTCTCCTGAACGCCTCCTGAACGCCTCCTGAACGCCTCCTGAACGCCTCCTGAACGCCTCCTGAACGTCTCCTGAACGCTCCTAAACGCCTCCTGAACGTCTCCTGAACGCTCCTGAACGCCTCGGTCTCAGGGGCTCCATTCTGGGGTAACCTTGATGTTACCGACAGCATAATCACTGTGTGTGTGTGTGTGTGTGTGTGTGTGTGTGTGTGTGTGTGTGTGTGTGTGTGTAATCCAGGGAAAGTCGACCCTGCTACCAACACAGCCGTCTACTGGTTCCACCGGGACCGGTTGTTGGTAAGCTGCCTTGCTCAAGGGCACTTTCACTGCGTACGTTTTCCGTCCTGGTGCAGGGATTCGAACCGGCAACCCCCAGTGTGTATGTGTGTGTGTGTGTGTGTGTGTGTGTGTGTGTGTGCATCCATTTTGCACACCATTATATTGCTGCTATTTTGTCAAATGTCCCTCCTGATGTTTGAGTGTGTGTGTGTGAGTTCAAGTGTGTGTGTGTGTGTGTGTGTGTGTGTGTGTGTGTGTGTGTGTGTGTGATCTCTGTTTCTTCTATCTATCCAGGATCAAACGTTCCCACTAGAGTAGGAAAACAGGGAATGTGGTCACTAGTGAGGACCGCTTCCCAAAACGTCTTTTCAGTGTGAGTAGTTGAGGTCAGGGGGAGGTCAGGGGGAGGGCAGGGTGAGGGCAGGGGGAGGGTAAAGGTCAGGGGTTAAGGTCAGCCATGGAGTGATGAAGGTGAAGGTTGGAGTTAAGGTGAAGGTTAAGGTAGGTCATGTAGTGGTGAGAGTTATAAGGTTACGGTTGGGGACTTGAGTGTGTTTACTGTGTGTGCGTGTGTGTGTGTGTGTGTGCGCGTGTGTGTGTGTGTGTGTGTGTGTGTGTGTGTGTGGGAGCGCCACCAACCTCGCTCAGCCAGTAAATCTGACAGAACATTTGTTTGGCCTCTGAACCATGATCGCCCCTCAGAGTCCTCTGTGTGTGTGTGTGTGTGTGTGTGTGTGTGTGTGTGTGTGTGTGTGTGTGTGTGCGCAAGCCACTTTTGACGAGGTCTGCTTAAGCCATCAGTGTGGGGGGGGGGGGGTTCAATGCAATGCAAATGAAAGAAAGGAAAAGAAATCAAATGAAAGGAACATGAAGGAAAGGAAAGGAGAGCAGAGGAAGGTAGGACAGAGGAAACAGGATGTGGAGGAAGTGAAGACGAAAACGTAAACAAACGCAGGTCAGTCAGGAGATAAAAGTATAAGTATAAAAGTTCATGAGAGTGACCACAACCCCTCTGCTGCACTCTTCACCTCGTGGAGGAAGAAGAAGAAGAAGAAGAAGAAGAAGAAGAAGAAGAAGAAGAAGAAGAAGTTGGGAGGAAAGAAAAGAGGAAGGGGATGGAGAGAGCAGAAGAAAGGTTCAAAGAAATATACGGGCGTGGAAGCGAGGGATGGCAGGAAGAGCGAGAGAAAGTTCAGCCTAATTGAAGGCGTCTACATCCAACAACCTCCCCCTCCCTCCCCCCCTCCCTCCCTCCCTCCTCCTCCCTCCCCCCTCCCTCCCCCTGGAGATCCTCTACAGCCAGTAATGACCATGACTCCTATAGTAAAACTGCACCCTTCACCTCAGGGAGAAGAGGGCAAGGAGAGAAGGGGATGAACTCAGAGCCAGAGTTGAGGAAAGTACTGGGGGGGGGGGCAAGAGATGAACGAGGGAGAGAAGGAGAACGAGAAGGAAGGATTGAAGATGAAAGGAAGGGAAAGGAGGTAAAGAGAGAAAGATTGGGTAAAGAAAGAAAAGGGACAGCATTAAAGGAGAAAGGTTGGGAAAGAGAAAGGGAGGAGAGGAGGAGTGGAGGGCTTTAACGAGGGATGAATGGTTATGGGTCTGTTTTAACGAGCATGTTGGGGTCCCAGCAGAAACAGGGGGGCCTCTTTAGAGAGAGAGAGAGGGGGAGGGAGGGGGAGGGAGAGAGAGGGAGGGGGAGAGAGAGAGAGGGAGGGAGGGTGTGTTAAAAACATTGACCCTTAGTTTTCCCATCCAGCGGAGAGAGGAGTAGGAAAGGGTGACGAGGAGGCGAGAGGAGAGGAGAGGATGAAGAGGATGGGAAGGAGAGATGGAGGGATGAGAGGAAGGAGCAGAAGGAAGGAATGAAGGAAGGATAAAAGAAGTCTTGCCTGAGGAGAGAAGAGCAGAGACGAGAAGAAGAACGGTTGGGATGAAACGTTATGAACCTTCACCACCACGTTATGAACCTTCACCGCCACGTTATGAACCCTCACCGCCACGTTATGAACCTTCACCGCCACGTTATGAACCTTCACCGCCACGTTATGAACCCTCACCGCCACGTTATGAACCCTCACCGCCACGTTATGAACCCTCACCGCCACGTTGTGAACCTTCACCGCCACGTTGTGAACCTTCACCGCCACGTTGTGAACCCTTCACCGCCACGTTGTGAACCCTCGCCGCCACGTTATGAACCCTCACCGCCACGTTATGAACCTTCACCGCCACGTTATGAACCCTTCACCGCCACGTTATGAACCCTCGCTGCCACGTTATGAACCCTCGCTGCCACGTTATGAACCCTCACCGCCATGTTATGAACCCTCGCTGCCACGTTATGAACCCTCACTGCCACGTTATGAACCCTCACTGCCACGTTATGAACCTTCACCGCCACGTTATGAACCCTCACTGCCACGTTATGAACCCTCACTGCCACGTTATGAACCTTCACCGCCACGTTATGAACCCTCACCGCTATGTTATGATATGAACCCCCACCGCCACGTTATGAACCTTAACCGCCACGTTATGAACCTTCACCGCCACGTTATGAACCCTCACTGCCACGTTATGAACCCTCACTGCCACGTTATGAACCCTCACCGCTATGTTATGATATGAACCCTCACCGCCACGTTATGAACCTTCACCGCCACGTTATGAACCCTCACCGCCACGTTATGAACCTTAACTGCCACGTTATGAACCCTCACTGCCACGTTATGAACCCTCACCGCTATGTTATGATATGAACCCTCACCGCAAGTTATGAACCCTCACCGCTATGTTATGATATGAACCCTCACCGCCACATTATGAACCTTCACCGCCACGTTATGAACCCTCACCGCCACGTTATGAACCCTCACTGCCACGTTATGAACCCTCACCGCCACGTTATGAACCTTCACCGCCACGTTATGAACCGGCAACGTATGGAAGAGTGTTTGTGGTTGGAGTTTTGCAACTGGAAGGTTCCTGTACTGGAGATGATCCCCTCCATGTGACCCTGAGGAGCCCTTTAACTCAATAACTACTTACAGCAAATGCCAATAATGTAATAAAACTAAATGCAATGGAGCCTGTAATGCAATAAAAAGCCAATAATGGAATAAACCTCAAAACAATAACGTAATGGCGTTGTTGCCAATAACGTAATACCTTATTGAGTTATTGACTGTCCTGGAGCAGCAGCATGACTATCAGGTTGTTGACTGTTAGCGCTGCTCTCGCGTGGGAAAGACATTCAAAAAGATTTGACAAAGACAATGAAGAATAAAACAGACAAATAAAACACAACTAAAAGAGGTAAACGCCAAACACATGAAAGCTCAGAGGATTCAAACATCACAACGCTGAGGCGAAGCCAAGCTGCTGACAAGACCTCCTGAAATGTCAAAAATGCTCGTGGAGAAAACGAGGCAGGTTTTCTCATTTCCTGAAAAGTCTTCTGAGTCATATATGGTTTTTGCAGGATGCTAATGATTTGTTTTAGCAGCGGGGGGCTCTATGGTCGCATGTTTGAATGCCTCATGGGCCCCATAGCGGCATCTTACGAGGGCCTTATGAACTGGTTATGAACCCTGCGTCTCTTTCCCAGGAACCCCCAAAAACAACACGGAGGCTCTTTAACCCCCGAGTGAATTTCATGACCTTTTGACATAACACAACCTCTGGCAGCCATATTGGAGGTCCTCAGCTCTTGGGCAATAGACATGGTTCATGTCTGTTTCTGCTGAACTGATCTTTTCATCACTGATCCATCTGATTGATTTAGTGTTTAGATCATGTAGCTTGTTAGCTAACTAACTATAGTATCTGGTCAGCTAACCATCACTGTCTTGTTGTTAACACATCTGGTTA
>JAXDDW010000193.1:202500-207500 GCA_034670385.1 Hoplostethus mediterraneus
AAGACACTCCTTAAAACCCATAACACTCAACCCATCAAACACAACCCCATAACACCTATAACACCATAACACACGCATAACACCCATAACTCACAACCAATCAAGAACACATAACACCATAACACCATAACAACAACCATTGAAACACCATAACACCATAACACATAACACCATAACACATCCATAACAAGCATTAACACATAACACCACCCTCAACACCCCATAACAACCACATAACAACCGCATAAACACCATAATAAAACACCAAATAAAAAGACCAATAAACACCACTAACACAACATACACACCATACCAAACAACACTTAACACCATAAACAACCACTAACACCATAATACACCATATACACCCTCGCATAACACCCAGTTAACACAACCCATAACACCATACCATACAACATAACACCATACACCATAACAAACAATATCACAAACCATAACACCATAACTCACCCATAACACCATAAACTACAACCATAACACCATAACACCGATAACACCAAATGTGACACAATACTACTATAACCACCATACACCCATAATCAACAATTACAACAATAACACCATAACACCCTTAACACCACTAAACACAACCATAACACCAATAACACCATAACACCATGAACACAACATAACATTAATAAACTACCATAAACACCATTAAACACCATACACAACCATAACACCATAACACCATAACTCCATAAACACCATAACAACCTCGTTAACACAGAACCAATAACACCATAAACACATAACACCATAACACATAACACATAACACCCATAACATATCGCCAATAACAACCATAACACCAATGACACACCGCATAACACCATAACCATACCATAACAGACAAATAACACCATAGACACCATTATAACACATATACAACAATAACACATAAGACACCCATAACACCATAACACCAATAACACAACCCATAATCATCCATAACACAATAACTCACCATAACACTCATAACCACCAACATTAAACACCATAAAACCATAAACACCATAACACAATACAAACCAATAACACCATAGAACACCATAAACCTATGACACACATAACACACACTCATAACAACATAACATCCAGTATACAGCCACTAACACCTATAAACAAAACCTTAGATAACACTCCAGATTATCACCATATAAGACACCATAAGAACGAACCATGTAAACACATCCTCATAACGACCATAACGACCATAACTACCTCATTACACTACGCCATAACCACACCATATACACCATAACACCGAAGAGCTAACACAATAACACTAACTCCATAACAACCATAACACCTCATAACACCAGATAGACACCTCACCATTTCATTATTTTGTAAGCTATGCTCATTTTATTGTAGATTTAGTTTTTAGTTTGGGTACAGCCTCAGGTCAGTAGAGCTCATGAGGCATAGCTCAGTCTCAGAGGTTGTGGGTTCGATCCCCACATAGCTGTACATACTATCACCATTTGTAAAATCAGCTAAATGGACATGATATGTACTTTAATCTATATGTGGTTGTTGACTCTCTGGAATAGAACATCACGTCGCGTTTGGCAGCACGTTTGAGACCTGATTTGTTGAAGGTAGTAGAAACTAGTCTCTCAACCAACCAGCTCCCAGAGGATTCCTCATGACCTTCAGCAGCTGGAAGTAAAGAAAAAAGTTTGATTCCTCTGAACTGTTCAGGTTTCATCTGGATCTTATAGCAACATGTAGAAACCAAGAAGAAAGGGGGATTGGGATTACCAGTGGGATTGTCTGTAGACACACAGAACATAGACAGGACACTGACCTGACCAGGCCAGACTCACCTCCTGCTGCAGCTCACCTTTGTTCCTGGTTGCTCCACTAGAGGGAGCTGCAGGCCAGATGCCCTCATGGAGCGAGAGGTGGCTAGAACAGCTCCTTGATCAAGGTAGGATGAGAAAACCAAGGAGTGGACAGTGATGTCACCATAACACTACTAACAGCTAATAACTACCTCCTCACTACTGGTTGCTTGCAATGTTGCCCATGTAGGAATCGCAACTTATTCTACTGTTGCAATAATTGCAAGTCAGTCTGGAGACAGATAGAGAGACAGACAGACAGGAGCAGACAGACAGACAGACAGACAGACAGGAGCAGACAGACAGACAGACAGAGAGACACACAGACAGACAGACAGACAGACAGACAGTGAGACACACACACAGACAGACAGACAGACAGACAGACAGACAGACAGACAGACAGACAGTGAGACACACACACAGACAGACAGACAGACAGACAGACAGACAGACAGACAGACAGACAGGTACAGACAGTGAGACAGACAGATAGACAGACAGACCTACAGACGGACAGGTAGACAGACAGACGGACAGGTAGACAGACAGTGAGACAGACAGACAGACAGACAGAAAGAGAGACCTACAGACAGACAGACAGACAGACAGACAGACAGACAGACAGACAGACAGACAGACAGACAGTGAGAGAGACAGACAGGTACAGACAGTGAGACAGACAGGCAGACAGACAGGTACAGACAGTGAGACAGTGAGACAGACAGACAGACAGACAGACAGACAGACAGACAGACAGACAGGTACAGACAGTGAGACAGGCTGCTGGTGTAACAGAGCTGTGTTCAGGCTGATAAGACCACAGAGGCAGAATGTAATGACGGGACATTACAGACTGATAGCAGAGACAAGCACTAATAGAGAGGGGGAGGAGGGGGGAGGAGGGGGGAGGAGGGGGGAGGAGGGGGGAGGAGGGGGAGATTGAACGATAAGGAGAGGAAGAAAAGGGTGAGATTGGGGGAGGATGGGACCTGAACACACCTGAACTTTAACTGTCCTAAGAGAAGATTTACTGTTGATGAAGTTTTTACTGTATTAATTCTAACAAAAATAATAAAAACAAAACAAATAATGTAAACAAAATAAAAATAAATAAACAACATAAAAACTAAAATAACAGAGTAGAGATCAGAGATGAATGAAATCTGCTGCAGCGGATTAAGAACTTGAGAGAAGAAGAAGAAACAATTTGAAAACATATCAATATGTTTATCAATATGTTTATCAATATGTTTATCAATATGTTTAATCAATATGTTTATCAATATGTTTATCAATAATAAAAAAGAGGAATGTATGAAAATGTATTTTATTATCAGACTGTTCAAACTAATAACCAATCAATAATATATTATGATATGAGTGTTATATACGTTACGCTCTCTCTCCCTCCCTCCCCCCCTCTCTCCCCCCTCCCTCCCCCCCTCTCCCCCCCCCCCCCCCGTCTCCCCCCCCCCCGTCTCTCCCCCCCCCCCTGCCCTCTCTCTGACTCCCAGTCTTTTCTGTATCCTCCATCTATCTTTCTCCGTCTTTCCCTCTCTTTGTTTTTCTTTTCACACCCGCAAACCGCCGAGCCAGAAAACTCCTCGGTGAGGAATCCAAGGTGATCGTACCGTCACACACACACACACACACACACACACACACACACACACACGTACACGTACACGCACACACACACACACACACAGAACATGCATGTGTAGCAGGTGTCCACATGTACACAAACAACGACTTTTACCAGAATGTTTGGACTAAAAGGTTGGCAATCGATCAAGCAGGCCGTGACCGACACACACACACACACACACACACACACACGCACGCACGCACGCACGCACACGCACACACACACACACACACACACACAGTGTTTTTACAGGGAGCTGGGTTAATTTGAGGAAATGGTGGAAGGTTCTAGACGGGCTAATAAGACAGTTCACACACACACACACACACACCTGATTGTGAACCTAAACACACACACAGACACACACACACACACACACACACACACACAGACGGACAACCCACGCAGAATAACACTCCTGCACTACTTCAACCTACTATGTCTTTCTTTCTTTCTTTCTTTCTTTCCTTCCCTCCCCCTTTTACCCTCCTTCTCTCCCCCGCTCCCTCCCTCCCTCTCTCCCCCTCTCTCCCCCTCTCTCCCCCTCTCTCCCCCAGAGGTAAACAAAACCTTCTCGCTTGTTTCCTATCTCTGAAAGTCCATCCCTCCATCCTCCCCAGAGATGGACGGAGTGAATGAGAGGAGGAAAAGGGATGCGAGGGAGACGGTGAAAGACAAGAGAGGCTGTGTCACTCCTTCTTATGAGCTTGTCTTGTTCCACTGTGTGTGTGTGTGTGTGTGTGCGTGTGTGTGTGTGTGTGTGTGTGTGTGTGTGTGTGTGTGTGTGTGTCTTAACCAGATCCCCAGGCCAGACCGCCAGAGAGGCCCACCTCGCTGCCTCGCGTGTCCCAGGAGAGGTGCTCTGACCGGGGCAAGGGGAGAGGGGACCGGGGGGGTCAGCCTGGAGGTTCCCACTCAGCACAGAGAATAGGAGAGGAGAGGTGAGGAGGAGTGCACTGTGGTAAAGGTGAGGAGAGGAGAGGAGAGGAGGAGAGGAGGAGAGGAGAGGAGAGGAGAGGAGAGGTGAGGAGGAGTGCACTGTGGTAAAGGTGAGGAGAGGAGAGGAGGAGAGGAGAGGAGGAGAGGAGGGGAGGAGAGGAGGAGAAGAGAGGAGAAGAGAGGTGAGGAGGAGTGCACTGTGGTAAAGGTGAGGAGAGGAGAGGAGAGGAGAGGAGGAGAGGAGGAGAGGAGGAGAGGAGTAGAGGAGGAGAGGAGGAGAGGAGAGGAGAGGTGAGGAGGAGTGCACTGTGGTAAAGGTGAGGAGAGGAGAGGAGAGGAGGAGAGGAGAGGAGAGGAGAGGAGAGGTGAGGAGGAGTGCACTGTGGTAAAGGTGAGGAGAGGAGAGGAGGAGAGGAGAGGAGGAGAGGAGGAGGGGAGAGGAGAGGAGAAGGGAGGAGAAGAGAGGTGAGGAGGAGTGCACTGTGGTAAAGGTGAGGAGAGGAGAGGAGAGGAGGAGAGGAGGAGAGGGGGAGAGGAGG
>JAXDDW010000193.1:212500-225000 GCA_034670385.1 Hoplostethus mediterraneus
GAGAGAGAAAGGGCGAGGGAGGTTAGCGAGAGGTTGAAGCCTTTGAACACGAGAGTCTTTTGAAGGCTTCAGTGAATCCCATCAGCCAGTAATTCACGCTGATGTGAATTTTATACGCATTTCTGAGGCGAGTTCATTGGCCGAGAAATACGTCGATTTGGACCAATCCAAGGCTTTATGTAACCGGGGGGGGGTGGGGGGGGGTGAATGTGTGTGTGTGCGTGTGTGTTTTCGGGGGGGGGGGGGTCACGGAGAGGTTCGCGAGCCGCCTTCGACGTATCCCAGAAACCCTAGCTGGGTAGTCGCAGAGTTCGGCGACCCTGTGGCGAGTTTGATCCCAAGGCGTCCGGCGGTCTTGAATCCTGGAAGAGTGTCCTCGAGCAAGACCTCGAACGCACCGCCTGCTCGGACCCGCTGGTGGTTTATCGGCCCACCTCGCTCTCGTTGCGTTCGAGTGCCGTCAGGATTATCGGATGTTCGATGTCGTGAAACTATTGCTCCTCATCCACCCACATCTTAATCAACAGAATAACACAACTAAATTACATTAATTACAGTAATTATAATAAAATAAATAGAATAAAAATGCTGAAAAAATAAAGATAGAAATACTAAATAGTGCGCAAATGTCCAGGGATCAAAAATGAAAGGTGTTTGCTGGTTTGAGAGGCTGACGGCTTCATCACCTCCATGTGTTGGATGTTCAACGCAGTGAGGTGGGCTCATGACCCAGACCAGCTGAGAACATCTGGGCAGAGGGAGGACTGGCGAGCACGAGCCGAGGTGCCGAGGTGCCCTTGAGCAAGGTGTTCAGGGCCCAGTTGCCCCAGTAGAGGCCAGTGGAGGGCTGTGGTTTCACTGGGCAGCTGCCTAGGTGTGAAATATGTCCGACCGGAGGAATTTGAAGTGTCCGGTGTGTTCGGCGTGTGTCGGTGTGTGTTCGGGTGTGTCCGGCGTGTGTCCGGCGTGTTCGGCGTGTGTTCGGCGTGTGTCCGGCGTGTTCGGCGTGTGTCCGGCGTGTGTTCGGCGTGTTTGGTGTGTCTTCGGCGAGTGTCCGGTGTGTCTTCGGCGTGTGTCCGGCGTGTGTTCGGCGTGTGTTCGGCGTGTGTTCGGCGTGTGTCCGGTGTGTGTTTGGTGTGTCCGGCGTGTGTTCGGCGTGTGTTCGGCGTGTGTTCGGCGTGTGTCCGGCGTGTTCGGCGTGTGTCCGGCGTGTGTTCGGCGTGTTTGGTGTGTCTTCGGCGAGTGTCCGGTGTGTGTTCGGCGTGTGTCCGGCGTGTGTTCGGCGTGTGTTCGGCGTGTGTTCGGCGTGTGTTCGGCGTGTGTCCGGCGTGTTCGGCGTGTGTCCGGCATGTGTTCGGCGTGTTTGGTGTGTTCTGTCAGCTCTCCCTGCAGGTTTCAAACCGTTAACCTTCTGAAAGGGTTTTTGTCGAACCACCAGGTCGTCCTTGTTCGTGTTCTCGGAGCGATTAAAGGGGGAAATTAAGGGAAAATGAAGTTCAGCCAAATATCAAGTTTAGAGGTTAAGGGTTTTGAGAAGTAGATTTTCTCTTGATGACTAACCAAGGTTCCTCGCAGGATGTCCAAGAAGGTTGTTGGAGCGCTTGGCAGCCGCCCGGCGTTAACATTTGTTAGCGATGTGCGGGTGCGAGCCAACGGGGAACCGGACCAACTCGCTCGAAAATCACATGCAAGCCGTTCCACTCCAACTTCCACGAGGTTTTAAGAGTCAGAATAAGGAACAGAACCGAAGGACTCGTGTTTCATTTTAACGGAAACGGTATGGCCCCTCGCTCGTCCTCGGGAGATTCTCCAAAAAAGCTGAAACACTTACAGAAGAACCTTCCTGGACTCGTCTGGACGAGCGAGTCATCGGCGAGTCCCTGGGAACGGAGCGTGAGAACGATGCTCAGATCTTCACGGTGATCAGCGAGAGATCACTGAAAGGCAAACGTGCACATGCTTCCCTGTTAGCCCCGCCCCCCCCCTCCTCCTCCCCCTCCTCCTCCTCCTCCTCCTCCTCTACCGGGTTTCAAACATGTTGAGATGAAGCTGATCGGGAGCGCTTCTTGATTACGGCGCCGCAGCGGAGAATTTCATTACGGGCGTAATCAACTCCCGCGGGCCGATCGGTTTCATGCGTCCGAACATCAAGGCCTTTCTCCCCCCCACCCGAGCTCTCTGTGATGTCATAATGGAAACTTTTCATCGGGGGGAATCAAAGTACTGCAGATACATAACGAGAAACCCATCTTCTCTCTTTCCTTTGAACTTTTATATCATATACGATCTTTCTAGAGAGGCAGGAATCTTTTCTTCTACTTCTTCTACTGTTGCACTCCTCTTTATCGTGACTCGGCGGCACATGGCGTGAGCTCACAGGAACGTGGTGAATGATTTTTTGGTAACTTCATGCACCTGCAGCAGGGTTGGACCGGGAGGAATACCGGTGACCTGGTACCTCTTTTCCTTCCCCCTTCTGGCGAGGGAGGAGAACAGTCGGAAACAACAGAGGAAGAGGAAACTGCATCACCGCGAGCCGATGTACGTCCTCGTTAACCAATCCGCCTTCGTGAGGAAACACACCGAATACGAGGCGTTGTGCTCGGCGTGCGTCACGGTGCACGGGTTGAAATGTAAACGCTCGCTGCAAAACGGACGCAGATGGAAGCAGCAATATCAAGCGAAACCAAAAAAAACCAGCTGGTCCTCGGGAGCCTCCTGGCCTGGCGTCGGATGAACAGTATCCAGTCCCGAGCCACCTAGCGAGTCCGCCAGAAACGCCCGGCTCGTGTTCCCGCGTTGTTTAGCTTTCAGCTCACCGCCGAGGCGCGTCGGTCGGACAGGACGTCTCCGGCTGAGGGAGCGCTTGTTTAGCGTCCACAACAACCAAATAAACAAAATGGCAGAAAGAAATAAACCTCCTCCGTCTTTCCTCCGCGCCGATTGGTCGAGAGAGACGAGGGTGCGTCTCGCCTGCCGGACCACAAAGCGTCTGGGTTTCTTTTTTTCCTCTGAACGGGGTTTTGAGTTTCTGGAAGGTCCTGGAACGTCCCGAAACCCTTAAAGCACCATGAGGAGAAATAAAGGCCTTCTGCAGCTTACTGTACTGTCTACGGTATTATCATCATAATGACACTGGATGGGAACGACCTGGTCCAATAGGAGGAGCAGAAACCTGGAGGAAAGATATAAAAACAAAGATCAATATAAGAAAACATGATGATCTATAACAGGTCGTCAATACAAATGGGAAGGAAAGAAATGTGAAAAGTCTCTCTCTCTCTCTCTGTCCCTCTCTCTCTCTCTCTCTCTCTCTCTCTCTCTCTCTGTCCCCTCTCTCTCTCTCTCTCTCTCTCTCTCTCTCTCTCTCTCTCTGTCCCTCTCTCTCTCTCTCTCTCTCTCTCTCTCTCTCTCTCTCTCACACACACCCCGTCTCCGTGTCAGGTGTGTGTTGTATGTGGGGACAGTATAATTGCAGACTACTTCCTGACTGCGTTCTGTTCAGATGGAGAGGCCGCCACCGCTAATTTCCTCCGAGACGCCTTCCTCTGATCGTGTGTGTGTGTGTGTGTGTGTGTGTGTGTGTGCGCGCGCACGCACCTTGGCGTATTCACTTCGTCGCAAACACTTTCATGGTGTGTGTGTGTGTGTGTGGGTGTGTGTGTGTGTGTGTGTGTGTGTGTGTGTGTGTGTGTCCGGTGTTTGGAACTAAGCAGGAGCTACAAATTGACCCAATTACTTGGAGTTGAGAACATTAGGCCTATTACCATCAGACATCCCTCCCTGTGTAGGGGGTAGTGTGTGTGTGTGTGTGTGTGTGTGTGTGTGTGTGTGTGTGTGTGTGTGTGTGTGTGTGTGTGTGTGTGTGTGTGTTTTATTCGACGTGGCGCCAGTCTCCTGCTCTTCCTCTAATTACCGTCGCCCCACCTTAATTTCTTCCTCTCACCCTCGGTACGAGTTAACATACTTCCTCTCTTCCTCCATACCACCTTAAATTCTTCCTCTCTTCTTCCATACCACCTTAAATGTTCCTTCTCTTATTCCATACCGCCTTAATCTCACCCTTGATTTCTTCCTTTTTCTCCCCACGTCACATGAATTTCTTCTCTCTCTCCTCCATACCACCTTAAATTCTTGCTCTCTTCCTCCATACCACCTTAAATTCTTTTCTTCCTCCCATACCACCTAAATTTTCCTTCTCTTCTTCCTACCCCTTAATTCTTCCTCTCTTTCCCCCATCACCTTAAATTTCTTCCTCTCTTCCTCAATACCCTTAAATTTTCCTTTTCTTGTTCCCATACCGCCTTAAATTCTCCTTGATTTCTTCTTTCCTCCACATTCACTTGAATTTTCTCTTCTCTTCCCCATACCTTTTCTACTTCCTCCTAACTCCACCCCTAAGCTTTCGTCACCTCAGGTACATTTCATTTTACTACCATCATTCTTCATTTCTTCACTCATTTTCCCAACACGGCTACAATTTATCCCCCAAGTGCCATTACCTGTACGGCATGTCGAACACAACACACACACACACACACACCACACACACACACCCACGGATACAACTATGAATCAGCATATTGCCATTGCCGTAAATCACACACAACAACTGCACCACGGTCCATTGGGTATCAGGCTTCGTCAGTGACTTTCAGCCTATGGAGTTGTGGCTGTTTGGTGTGTGTGTGTGTGTGTGTGTGTGTGTGTGTGGCTGGTGGAGTGCTTGCGCCGATCCTTGGGTTATTACATTGCCTATCCAAAGACATCCCTCGTGTGGGGTGGGTGTGTGTGTGTGTGTGTGTGTGGTGTGTGTGTGTTGTGTGTGTGTTGTCGGTGTTTGGAACTAAGCGGACTTACAAATTGCACCAATGTACTGGCTTGAAATTCGGCCCCATCCATAAGACTCCCTCCCTGGTAGGGGGTTAGTTTGTGTGTCTTCTGTACGTTTGTGTGTTGTTGTCTCCGTTAGTGTGTTGTTTATTCCGCCTTAATGTCCTTGTGTTTTATTCTTGACGGGCGTCACATGATTCTTCTCTCCTCTCCTACCCTAATTTCGCTCCTTCCTCCAACCCCTTAATTCTTCTTTTCTCCACCTCGGTACATAAATTTAATCTCTTCTTCCTACACCTTAAATCTTCCTCTACATACCACCTTAAATTCTTCTCTTCCTCTTCTCCAATTTACCATCCTTTCATTCCCCTTAATTTCTCCTATTCTCTTAATCTCCCCTGTACAGATTTCTTCCTTTCTCCTCCCCTTACTCACTCTTCCATTCTCCTTATTCTTCTCCTCACCTTATAATTCTTTCTTTCCTCCATCATTCTTAAATTCTTCACTCTTTTCTCTGCACCAATTTCACCCCACGGCATTAACTTTCCGCTTTCTCAATAACCACCTTAAATTACTTACCACCTCCCACCATACCACCTTAAATTCACTTTTTCACATAATACCATTAACGTTACACTACACTACCCATACCCACACACGTCTCAATTTGCAGCTCCTTATTGTCGTTCATTAACACCTCAAATTTCGTTTCTTTGTGATGGTTTGTTTTTGTCTTTCTCCTGTTAAATTTTCAGCTCTTCCCCTCCACTTAAATCTATCTCCACACCAACTTTCCAGTTTACATCTTCATTTTCCTCAATCATTCTTCATTTCTTCACTCTTTTCCTCACAACTCGCCTAATTTCCACCCCAAGGGCCAGTTATCTGTTACCGGCAATGTGTAAAAAAAGACACAACACACACACCACACACACACACACACACACACACTGGATACAACTATTGATCAGCCATAATTGCCATTACCCCGTAACACACACACAAACACCACACACAACACACACACCCCCCAACACCCCTCAAAACACCAAAAAGGAAAGGGTGTGTTGTTTGTGTGGGGTTGTTGTTTTGGGGTTTTATGGTTTTTGTTTACACCAGGGAATTTTCCGTAAAACAGAGAAAACAGAAAATTTAAAAGGGGAGGGAAAAACGGTTAGAAAAAGGACAAAAACAAAAAACACCCCCAACCAAAAGGGGCTTTTTTTTTTCCTTCATCCTTTCCTTTTTGGGTTCTGTTCAAACATAAGTTTTCCCTGTTAAAACGAAATGGGGAAAAGAAGAAGAGGGAGGGGAGAAGAGAGAGAAGAGAGAGAGAGAGGAAGAAGAGGAGAGAGAACCCCCTGACTGTCCATGTTTTTTTCTTTTCTTTTTTTTTATTTTCCCTACTTCGTTTTTTTCATTGAAAAATCAAGTTGGGTTTTCTAAATGTCAAGAGAGAGAAGAACAGGGGAGAGGGAGAGGAAAAAGGGAGGGGAAGGGACTGCTTTTTCATGCTTTTTCATCGTTCTCTTTCCGCGTTTTTTTGATCTTTTTCACGTGATGGGTTTAAAAATAATGTCATCAGGAAAAAGACGGGGTGACAGCCAGCGGACGGGGAATTCTGGTCAAACCCCGTGTTTCACCCTTGCGTTCGGGGACTCGTGTTTTTTGCATTGCCGTTCACGTCGGTTTCTTAAGTGCTTTCCCCCCCCGCTTGTTTGCTTTTGTATCTTGTTCCCGCCCCGTTCAGGATCGATGTTTGCATTCATGTGTTCAGGATCGATGGTGTTGCATTAGTCCTTTCACGGACTCGATGTGTTGCTTTTCATGCCCGTTCAGGGACTCGATGTGTTGCATTCATGTCCCGTTCAGGGCTCGGTGTTGCATTAGTCCCTTTCACGGATCGATGTTTTGCATTTCGTCCGTTCACGGATCGTGTTTGCATTCAGTGGTTCAGGACTCGATGTGTTGTTTCCTTGGGGGTACGTTCACGGACTCGATGGTTGCTTTGCGCGTTCAGGACTCGATGTTTTGGGTTTCATGCGCTTTCAGGGACCGAGTGTTGCTTCATGTCGCGTTCCGGACTCGATGTTTTGCTTCAGGGCCGTTCACGGATCGTTGTGTTGCATTTGCCGTTCACGGACTCGATGTTTTGCATTCTTTCCCCTTCAGGGACTCGATGTGTTTGCATTCATTCGCGTTCAGGGACTCGGGGGTTTTTGATTCCTTGCGTTCACGGACTCGATTTTTTGCTTCAGTCATTTCACACCGATGTGTTGCATTCATGTCCCGTTCACGGACTCGATGTGTTGCATTCATGTCGCGTTCACGGACTCGATGTGTTGCATTCATGTCGCGTTCACGGACTCGATGTGTTGCATTCATGTCGCGTTCACGGACTCGATGTGTTGCATCCATGTCGCGTTCACGGACTCGATGTGTTGCGTTCATGTCGCGTTCAGGGACTCGATGTGTTGCATTCATGTCGCGTTCACGGACTCGATGTGTTGCATTCATGTCGCGTTCAGGGACTCGATGTGTTGCATTCATGTCACATTCACGGACTCGATGTGTTGCATTCATGTCACGTTCACGGACTCGATGTGTTGCATTCATGTCGCGTTCACGGACTCGATGTGTTGCATCCATGTCGCGTTCACGGACTCGATGTGTTGCGTTCATGTCGCGTTCAGGGACTCGATGTGTTGCATTCATGTCACGTTCACAGACTCGATGTGTTGCATTCATGTCACGTTCACGGACTCGACGTGCTGCGTTCATGTCACGTTCACAGACTCGATGTTTTGCTTTTATGTCGCGTTCATGAGCTCGATGTGCTGTGTTCATGTCGCGTTCAGGGACTCGATGTGTTGCGTTCATGTCGCGTTCAGGGACTCGATGTGTTGCATTCATGTCACGTTCACAGACTCGACGTGCTGCGTTCATGTCGCGTTCACAGACTCGATGTGCTGCGTTCATGTCACATTCATGGACTCGATGTGCTGCTTTTATGTCGCGTTCATGAGCTCGATGTGCTGTGCTCATGTCGCGTTCAGGGACTCGATGTGTTGCATTCATGTCACGTTCACGGACTCGATGTGTTGCATTCATGTCATGTTCACGGACTCGATGTGCTGCGTTCATTCATGTCACGTTCACGGACTCGATGTGCTGCGTTCATGTCAGATTCATGGACTCGATGTTTTGCCTTTATGTCGCGTTCATGAGCTCGATGTCCTGTGTTCATGTCGCGTTCAGGGACTCGAAGTGTTGCGTTCAGGTCGCGTTCACAAACTCGATGTGTTGCGTTCATGTTGCGTTTGCATCCACGGTGTGTCACGTTGCGTCGTGTTTACGTTGCGTTCACGGACTTCTCCTCTCCTTCCTTCCTTCCTTCCTTTCTTTCTTCCTTCCTTGCTTCCTTGCTTCCTCTTTCATTCAAACTCTGCTCCTATCACCGTCGGCGAGGATCGTTGGCCAATTGCCCGACCCCTAGAAACCCCATAATAATCCCTAACAACCCTCTGCTCCAATCAGGAAGACCAACGCTGAGATCCAGTCATACCCTGTCAAAATGCATTATTGATAAACACACACACATACACACACACACACACACACACACACACACACACACACACACACACACACACACACATCTAAAAAATTGCACATGCAAAAATAATCTTCAAGTGTAAGTGTGTATACACTCGCCAGCATGTGCACACAGATACACACTGAATTTCACATGCCCGTGCACACCTGCCCAGACGTGCACTAGTGCACACACACACACACACACACACACACACACACAGGCTCTCTGAAACCAGTACATTTGGCCTATAGCTAGTTGGCTGAACAATAGACAAAATTCCAACTGTATTGTCTTGTTGATGTTTTACTGGTAGGGGTTGAGCTTAGACACACACACACACACACACACACACACACACACACAGTTATTTTTTACTTGTAAGAGTTGGTGTTGTTTGAGTAATATTTGACAGCAAATGAACATGTGTTTCATCTACAAGGAATGACCTGCAGTGTGTGTGTGTGCGTGTGTGTGTGTGTGTGTGTGTGCATGCTTGTGTGTGTGTGTGTGTGTGTGTGTGTGTATACACTGTGAAAGCAGGTCTTTCTTCTGATGTTGCAGAAATATTGTTCTTTACCATCAGTTGCACTCAGCTTCATGAGACGATCCAATATCATGAGGAGATTCCTTTTCAAACGAGTAAAGGTCAAAGGTCAGGTGATATATATATAGTATCTGGGTTAGTATCTGGGTTAGTATCAGGGTTAATATATGGGTTAGTATCTGGGTTAATATCTGGGTTAGTATCTGGGTTAATATCTGGGTTAGTATCTGGGTTAGTATCAGGGTTAATATCTGGCTTAGTATCAGGGTTAATATCTGGCTTAGTATCAGGGTTAATATCTGGGTTAATATCAGGGTTAGTATCTGGGTTAGTATCTGGGTTAATATCTGGGTTAGTATCTGGGTTAGTATCAGGGTTAATATCTGGCTTAGTATCTGGGTTAATATCTGGCTTAGTATCAGGGTTAATATCTGGGTTAATATCAGGGTTAGTATCTGGGTTAGTATCTGGGTTAATATCTGGGTTAGTATCTGGGTTAATATCTGGGTTAGTATCAGGGTTAGTATCTGGGTTAATATCAGGGTTAGTATCTGGGTTAATATCTGGGTTAGTATCTGGGTTAATATCTGGGTTAGTATCTGGGTTAGTATCTGTGTATCTGGGTTAATATCAGGGTTAATATCTGGGTTAGTATCTGGGTTAGTATCTGGGTTAGTATCAGGGTTAATATCTGGGTTAGTATCTGGGTTAATATCTGGATTAGTATCTGGGTTAATATCTGGGTTAGTATCAGGGTTAGTATCTGGGTTAATATCTGGGTTAGTATCTGGGTTAGTATCTGGGTTAGTATCTGGGTTAATATCTGGGTTAGTATCTGGGTTAATATCTGGGTTAGTATCTGGGTTAATATCTGGGTTAGTATCTGGGTTAATATCTGGGTTAGTATCTGGGTTAATATCTGGGTTAGTATCAGGGTTAGTATCTGGGTTAATATCTGGGTTAGTATCTGGGTTAGTATCTGGGTTAGTATCTGGGTTAATATCTGGGTTAGTATCTGGGTTAATATCTGGGTTAGTATCTGGGTTAATATCTGGGTTAGTATCTGGGTTAGTATCTGGGTTAGTATCAGGGTTAGTATCAGGGTTAGTATCAGGGTTAGTATCTGGGTTAATATCTGGGTTAGTATCTGGGTTAATATCTGGGTTAGTATCAGGGTTAGTATCTGGGTTAATATCTGGGTTAGTATCTGGGTTAATATCTGGGTTAGTATCAGGGTTAGTATCAGGGTTAGTATCAGGGTTAGTATCTGGGTTAATATCTGGGTTAGTATCTGGGTTAGTCAACTGATGGTTCGTTGTCTCAACTCTGGGTTATTGAAGTGTTGAAGTGAAAATGAAATGAAAAGCGTTCTTCAAGACAACCTCAGTCTCTTGAGCTGTTTTGGTTTTAGTTTCCCACAGAAACAAATCCGTGACCGATCCCAGATCCCAGATCAGTTTGAGAACCCTGAATCAATTAGGAAACGTTGAGGAAGCGAGGAAGCGGGAAGAGGAGGAGAGAGGGAAGGTGGAGGAAGAATCAGGTTGTTTCAGAGGGAAAATGGCCAATTAGCGAACTTGACCTCCAGGGTCACCGAGGGAGAGGTCACGACCTCGGGGAAAGGTTGCGACCCCGCCGATTGCTCTGCCAGCGGAACACACACCCATGTGCACACACACACACACACACACGGCCATGCCAGAGCAGAAAGGTCAAAGTTCATGGGTTAACTAAGGGAACTAACAGTGACAGGAGCGAGAGAGCGAGAGAGAGAGAGAGAGAGGGAGAGAGAGAGAGAGAGAGAGAGGGAGAGAGAGCGAGAGAGAGAGAGAGAGAGAGAGAGAGGGAGAGAGAGAGAGAGAGAGAGAGAGAGAGAGAGAGAGAGAGAGAGAGGTAGTAGTAGTTTTTCCAACCTGCATCTGGCCTCCAGATGGTTTTGTGAGTCATCCCTGGGTTAGACACACACACACACACACACACACACACACACACACACACACACAGAGGAGCAGTTTTCGTTTCTCCCGCTGAGACTAGATCATTCCCAGGTTGGGTCGATCGGGGGGTAAACTTGACACCTGACTCACTCTCTCTCTCTCTCTCTCTCTCTCTCTCGCTCTGTCTCTCTCTCTCTCTCTCTCACACACACACACACACACACACACACACACACACACTCGTACTCCCCTTACAACCTCTTTGCAAACAAACAAGACGGTGTGTGTGAACACAAACACACATTCACACACTTACATACATACACTTCGGTACTAGTCATAGTGCGCACACACACACACACACACACACACACACACACACACACACACACACACAAAACACCTGAGTCATTGCCTGCTGGTGGAGAGTTCACATGGAGGGTGATGTGTACCATGAATACCAGGAGGTGTCGAAGAGGGAGCGATAGAAGAGAGGAGGGGGGTGATATATGGGAGGAATATATGAAAGTGATGTAGAGAGAGAGAGAGAGAGAGAGAGAGAGAGAGAGAGAGATGACACCGAGACGTCTCATTCACAGCGTTACCGCTCGCTGCCACTCGGGGTCGCCACCGAGCCCAAACTGCCTCAGCCCGGCTTCAACGCTTTCTTCTGTTTTAGGTTTCTTACCTGTTAACATCAAAAGATGTTTTTGATTACGAGGTCTCTACCTGCCCCCATGTGTACGTTTCTTTTCAGGCAAAGACAACAGCAAAAAGACGCGATATTGATCCAGGATGAAAACAATCGATGACAATCGACGATGAAAAAAACTCGCACTTTTGCAGTTTTAAAGCTTCAACTTTGACTTGATTCTGTGCCTCATTTTCGATTTGTCACTTCCTGCGGGGCGATAAGCGACCAAACCCGACGCCAGAATTTCATTGGTGCAGGTAGGCTGAACCTACGGGACGATGTTATGTTATGTTGCAGCTGTGCGTTGTGTTTGGTCACAAAACACATTATAGTGGAGCTGATGATGCACACGAGGTTTGGCTAGCCATGCTTCCTTGGTCAGTCTTGGGTTAAGTCTTGGTCAGTCTTGGGTTAAGTCTTGGGTTAAGTCTTGGTCAGTCTTGGGTTAAGTCTTGGGTTAAGTCTTGGTCAGTCTTGGGTTAAGTCTTGGGTTAAGTCTTGGGTTAAGTCTTGGGTTAAGTCTTGGTCAGTCTTGGGTTAAGTCTTGGGTTAAGTCTTGGGTTAAGTCTTGGGTTAAGTCTTGGTCAGTCTTGGGTTAAGTCTTGGGTTAAGTCTTGGGTTAAGTCTTGGTCAGTCTTGGTCGGTCTTGGTCAGTCTTGGGTTAAGTCTTGGGTTAAGTCTTGGGTCTGAGAGATCTGACCGCCTCCAGACCGGTCTGACTTGCCGACGCCTCCCACTGAGAAAGCTTCTCACAACAACAACGAGCCGGTAGACTAAACAAGGAGAGCCTCATCTTCTCAACGCCGTGACGCATCGGTGGGAGAGATCTGCAGATGACATCGCCCGGGAGCACAATGCCTTGTTGACGCGCTGAAGTCGCCGGCGTGTTGTTTA
>JAXDDW010000193.1:230000-235000 GCA_034670385.1 Hoplostethus mediterraneus
TTTTTCTCGTGTCAGGTGGGCCGAGTCTCGTTCCAGAAGCCTCCTCTCCTCGCCAAGGCAGAGCGTCTCGGGGAAACGCAGGTTGGCAGAATCGCTCGCATGCTTTCCCTCAAAACGCTCGCCGCCGGTTTGTGCCAGCTGAAGAACAACAACGCTTGTTACTGCGAGGTGAAAGAACGGTCAGCGCTGGGCTCTCTGATTGAGGTTGGACGCCACATCGACCAATAGGATTCAATCAGGGAGGGGGGGCGGCGGCAGGCTACAGATGTACAGCCGGTCGCCACAGAGAAATGAAGCGCTGCCCTCCTGTTGAGGCGCCCTTGAGCAGGACATCGAGTATCTACTGGTTTATGTCAGCCTAAATAGTAAGCAAAACCAGATCTGACTTCCTATTGGTCTATTGGCCAAACAGAGACGTGATGTCACAATGGGATGTTCCCAGAGCAGCTACAATGCTTGAACTGAACTTTGAACTACTTTGAATCCATCATATTAGAGGAAAATAGACCAGAATGCAATGCGGCCTCAAGACACCTGAAGAAGTTTCCTCTCTTCTCTCCACCTGCACGTAAAACCCACAGGTGAAATCCTCAGGTGAAATCCTCAGGTGAAATCCTCAGCAGCCCACCTCCGGGTGGGCTTTCTACTTCATTCAATTGAAAAAAAATTGAAAAACCTCATGGGTCGAAAAGGTGCAGGCTGAATCCTCACCCTTCATACATTACCAACATTTACCCTGTCGCACCACGACAGAAGAGAAGGAACAACAAAAGTGCACATATGGGAAACCACTGATTGAAGTCGAAATAGACGACGCAGGCTGAGCGAAAGTGGGCGTAACAGGAAGGTCAATTTTCCTTGAAGCTCCGCCCCAGCTTGCTTCGGGTCCGGATCCCTGCAGGGTTACAGGAGTTAGCTACTATTCTGATTGACCGACTGACCAGTACAAGGCCTCAACATCCTCGATATCAGGCTCGCTATAACCACTTCCAGGCCAGCATCCACAGGGTGGCCCGGTGACGAACCAGAAGGTCGAAGTGCCAGTCGAAGCGTCCTTGAGCAAGACGCTGCAGCCCTCTCTCTCTCTCTCGGTCTAGAAGCGAGGGAAGACTAAACCCCCTGATGGCGTGCTGAGGGGGATTAGCCGGCTCTGCGTTCCTGAAATTACGAATTACGCCAAGATCAGATTTGTTTTAAAGCTCCAACCTGTGCATGGTGTGCAAAAAGACCGTCTGCTTTCTACCACCGCAGAGAGAAGACGACACCGCAGACCGATCTGTGCAGCATCTGCGGTCGGATCGTATTAGAGATGTTATATAGATGCTGCACACACACACACACACACACACACTCACTCACTAGAAGACATAGGCATGCACTTCAAGGCATGCACACACACACACACACACATCGTTTTGAAGATAGTAGGTGACACCACTAGGATATCTGCTCTATCTCTGCGGTCGGCTCGTCCGCTGCAAGCTGTTATAGAACCGGCACTTAACCCAGCGCAGGACCAGGGCGGCGGCGGCGGCGACGCTAACCACAGCTCCGCGAGAGACCGGATCAAGGCTGGACGGGATACTTTACACCGTGAGAGGAGGTACGGTCACCTGGCATTCATCGCTCCAGATTACAGGCGAGTCCACCCACACAGATGTTACGTGTTTGGAGATATCTTCTTTTACTTTCATGTCAGAGACTCTGTGTTGAATCGCTTCAACACATGAAGACCTCTCTGTACCTTAAGTGATGATTGCCTTTATGAAACTGCTTGAGCTAGCGCAGAGCGAGGGCGGAGGCTGCGACGCTAACCATGACATCCAGCTAGATGTGTTACTTTACACCATGAGGAAAGGTATCGAGCAGCTAGCTGAGCAATTGTGGTTTTCGGTGTCTTGTTCAACACCGATTCACCGAGTCTTTGCAGCCGTGTCACAAATGTCCAAGCGACCACGTCTGGCTCCATCATGGAGGTCAACGAGCTAGAACCAGTTGACTACCTGAACCAGGTTGCTGTGGTGTGTCTGTAGATCATTCAGTAACATTCTCAGTAAAAGTGATCAGTGTGATCAGGTAGATTTGTTTCCAAATGTAGGTTACTGTGACTCAGTAAACTGTCTTGTCTTTAGCCCTAGTCTCTACTAGTCTCTACTCCAAGACAGCCGGAGCGTTGAAAGGTTGTTTGTTCCTCTACTTAGTTAGGTTTAGTTGGGTTTGGTTCAAAATGGGTCAGTTCTGTTCTGGTCAGTCAGTTTTAGTCAACTATCATTCACTTTCATTATCCGACACTAGAATTTACCGTAGGAGCATCGAGAACGGCTCAATAAAGTCAAAATAAAACATTAAGCAAGTGTTGTTTTACTATCTGACACCTCCTTCACTCCCTAAGGAAACAGAGAAAGTAGTTCCCAGTCGTTCCAGTCAGCTAACCTGCCAGAATTAGCTTCATATCATAACAGACGTAGAGCTGCTAGCGGTTCTCATTTCTCACTCAACGCTACAGGAGTGCTACCACTCAACGTAGTGCATGTTGAGAAGTCAGTGCGGGATTTTGTATAGTGAAAGTGAGTTTTTCTTGAGAGGTGAAGGTCAGGATTAGGTAAGGAGTTAAAAAGGTAATCCTGATCGGATGACACACACACACACACACACACACACACACACACACACACACACACACACACACACCATTACTTCAGATGGTGAAAGCGAGTTCAGGGTCAGGCTGAGGTCAAGAGGTGAAAACGATTGTTGTCTCTGAGGTAAAAGGTAATGATGACACCTTTGGCACACTGTTCACACACACACACACACACACACACACACTGAGTTGAGGGTCATGTTGAGGTAAGAGTTAAAGATGATTCTGTTTTCAGTGGGAGCCCAGGGAGTCATAAATACAGACCTGCAATACAGCAGGGGAACAGGAGTTCACACACACACACACACACACACACACACACACACACACACACACACTTGGAAGGGAGCTCATGAAGGCAAACAAGTTCACATTACACTCAGATATTTTCACACATGTAAGCAACATATGTACGCAACTGAACTGCGCGCACACACACACACACACACACACACACACACACACACACACCCTGTTAATTGAATTGAAACATCAAGCTTTACGATTCATCTGTGACGAAAAGAAACAGAAGAGAAAAACCACCTGAGACTGAATCACCAGACCCAGACCGACAAAACGCTCTGAGTGGTTTTTACTGAAACTACAACAGTTAAAGAACGTGGTCCACCTTGGAGGGAGACCTGGGTCAGTGCAGGGAGGTGGAGGTCGGAGGACGGAGTAAAAGCTACTGAAGGATGAAACACATTTAGTCAAGGAAATAAAAACATGAAAAAACTTGAAAACAAGAAGAAGTGAAGCATGAATGAAACCACCTGGAGGACCAGTGACGTGGTGCTCACTGGTCCTCCAGGGCCTGCAGGGCTTGCTGTGCTGCTCAGGGGAACTTCAGTCCTGAAGGTCTAGGTTCTGAAGGTCCAGGTCCAGAAGGTCCAGGTCCTGAAGGTCTAGATCCTGAAGGTCCAGGTCCTGAAGAGCCAGGTCCTGAAGGTCCAGGTACTGAAGGTCTAGATCCTGAAGGTCTGGGCCCTGAAGGTCCAGGTCCTGAAGGTCCAGGTCCTGAAGTTCTAGATCCTGAAGGTCCAGGTCCTGAAGTTCTAGATCCTGAAGGTCCAGGTCCTGAAGAGCCAGGTCCTGAAGAGCCAGGTCCTCAAGGTCCAGGTCCTGAAGGTCCAGGTCCAGAATGTCCAGGTCCTGAAGGTCCAGGTCCTGCAGGCTGACTCTGAGTCAGAACAAACGTCACCATGTTCCATACAGGGCTGATGAACCGATGACATCAGTAGTACTGTACAGGTGAGGTTTTTACTAGTAGTAGCAGTAATAGTGGTAGTAGTAATTGCAGTAGTAGTAGCAGTAGTAGTCATAATAGTAACAGTAGTAGTAGTAGCAGTAGTATTATTTATTTTAGTAGTAGTAGCAATAGTAGTGGTAGTAGTAATTGTAGTAGTAGTAGCAGTAGTAGTCATAATAGTAATAGTAGTAGTAGTACTTATTTTAGTAGTAGTAGCTGATAATAGTAATAGTATTAGTAGAAGTAGTATTATTAGTATTACTAGTAGTATTAGTAGTAGTAGTATTAGTGGTAGTATTAAATGGAGCTTTTTAAAAGTACAGCTTCCATAATAACTAGTCTTCAGTTACAGGGTAATTGTTTAGTTTGGGACTAATTGCTGGGAAAGCAGAAAGTTGGAAGAAACAGAAGGTGTGTGTGTGTGTGTGTGTGTGTGTGTGTGTGTGTGTGTGTGTGTGTGTGTGTGTGTGTGTGTGTGTGTGTGTGTGTGTGTGTGTGGCGGGGTAGACGAGAGGGCAGCGTTGGGGGACGAGCAAAGCGGTGGGGTCTCACAGGATCTAGAGAGTCGTAAATGTAAAATACTGTGCTGTACTACGTCTGTGTGTGTGTGTGAGTGTGTGTGTGTGTGTGAGTGTGTGTGTGTGTGTGTGTGTGTGTGTGTGTGTGTGTGTGTGTGAGTGTGTGTGTGTGTGTGTGTGTTGGTTCCGCACAGCGAGAGGTTATTCAAACAAACCACTAGAATGTCAAGTTACGTGCCGACGATTCCTCTGTGTTTTATTGGCTGACTTCACTGAGTTACTCCTAGGTCAGCACACACCGGGGCTGTGAGCGTGTGTGAGTGTGTGTGAGTGTGTGTGTGTGTGTGTGTGTGTGTGTGTGTGTGTGTGAGAGAGAGAGAGAGAGAGAACCTGTGTAGGTGAGAAAGATTGTGTGTGTGCCTGCAAGAGAGTTTTGTATACCTGTGTGTGTGTGTGTGTGTGTGTGTGTGTGTGTGTGTGTGTGTGTGTGTATATGTGCGTGTGTGGGTGTGTGTGTGTGTGCGTGTACGCGTGTGTGTGTGTGTGTGCGCGCACGGTGTGAAAATAAGCATTAAGTTACGGGGTGAGA
>JAXDDW010000193.1:240000-242500 GCA_034670385.1 Hoplostethus mediterraneus
TTCCTCACTGCTCTTCCCAGAGATCACCTGTCAATCAAACAGTGTGTCCAGTACTGTGACGTCTTCCTCCTTGGGTTTCCTGTTGATGGAGTTTGAGTTCTTGTCACCACGGAGGAGGCTTCAACCTGGTCCTCCATTCGCTGTTATGGCTGCTGAAGTCGCTACGTAGCTGAGCCGCCAGCGCCGTCAGAGCCGTAGGGCGGCATGGAGGAGGAGAAGAAGAAGAAGAGGAAGAAGAAGAGGAGGAAGAAGAAGAAGAAGAAGAAGAAGAAGAGGAAGAAGAAGAAGAAGAAGAAGAAGAAGAAGAAGAAGCCAGGCTCCTGCAGTATATCTGGTCCTCTCCTTACAGTCATTAGTAGAGACGGGCCTTTATGAACTGTTTATGACTGAAGTACTGGCTGTGTGTGTGTGTGTGTGTGTGTGTGTGTGTGTGTGTGTGTGTGTGTAATATATTATCGGCGGGTGAAATATTGAAATATTGAAATATTAAGTGTGTGTGTGTGTGTGTGTGTGTGTGTGTGCATGTTGGCCGGTCAAACATCGACATACTGGAATGCTGGAGCATTTAGGGACAACGAACCTCTAGGAAACCTTTTGGTGTGTGTGTGTGTGTGTGTGTGTGTGTGTGTTCGTTTTCTGTGTGTGTGTGTGTGTGTGTGTGTGTGTGTGTGAGCCTTCCAGCGCAGCGAGCCATGTCTTTAGTGCAGACAGATGCTGAATCCATTGACGGATAATTAAAGCAATAACTGGCTCTTTACTGAGAGAGAGAGAGAGAGAGAGAGAGAGAGAGAGAGAGAGAGAGAGAGAGAGAGAGAGACATTGGCAATATGGACCGAACCTTCCTCCACGCCAATTAAAATCATTTAATTGAGAGAGAGAGAGAGACTGCGGGATAGAGAGACATAGACGGAGAAGGGGGAACAGAAAGGGAAAAGGGGGCAACGGACTGAAAGGAAGGACGGAAGGAAGGAGGAGGAGAAGAAAGAGAGAAGAAAAGAGATAATTAGAGAGAGAAACCCAGAAAAATGATGATAAATATGATTATTTTCACACAAGCTCGTCCAACTTTGTCCTTTGGGAACGTCTTCAGCACGCTTGAGCCTTTGTCTGCTTTTTATTTATGTGTGTGTGTGTGTGTGTGTGTGTGTGTGTGTGTGTGTGTGTGTGTGTGTGTGTGTGTGTGTGTGTGTGTGTGTGTGTGTGTGCGTTCTACATGTTCAACTTGGTTTCATTTCCCATCACTCCCGCCCTCCTTGTCTCTCTCAAACCCCTGGCTCAGAGCAGGACGCCCGGCCGCAGAGCACACACACACACACACACACACACACACACACACACACACACACACACACACACACACACACACACATACAACCCACATGGACATATGCAAGAACACACACACACACATTCAACCCATGAGCTGGGTTCATGTTCTTTGGCCTCCAGCAGGTTCCAGGATGTCTTCAACACCTCCGTCTGGCAGGCAAAAATGGGCGAGAGACATAGAGAGTGAAAGAGAGAGAGAGAGAGCGAGAGGCCAAGAAAGAGATTTGTAGAGGAGGACGAGAAGAGAGAGAATCTCAAAGAAAAAGATGAGAGACATTTGGAGAGGAGACGGGGAGAGAGAGAGAGAGAGAGAGAGAGAGAGAGAGGGAGAGAGAGAGAGAGAGAGAGAGAGAGAGAGAGAGAGAGAGAGAGAGAGAGGAGGAGTTTTAAAGATGGCCGAAAGTTCAAGTCAGGTCAAGCCGAGGTCAGGTGTGTTCACGTTTCCTCACCCGTCAGTTTCCTGGTCGAGACGCTGCAGGACGAGACTGATCGGACCTGGATGGATCACCTCATCACGAGGAGGAGGAGGAGGAGGAGGAGGAGGAGGAGGAGGAGGAGGAGGAGGAGGAGGAGGAGGAGGAGGAGGAGGAGGAGGTGGGAACCCAGTTCATCCTCCCTTGGCTGTTCCCAGGATCTGTTTCAGTCTTGGAGGCGTCACGCGACACGGGTCCGGCCAGGCTGGACCGACCAAATCAAACACACAGGGAAAGATCATCCCGGCTCCAACTGGCCCCGAGTCACCGTGGGGGGGGGGGGGCGGTGGGGGGGGGGCGGGGGGCGGGGTCCGGACCCAAACCCGCTCACACTGCAGGACCGGTCCACGGGCCAGTCGTTGGATTGATCGACCTTTGAGAGAGGAGAGAGAGAGGAGGATGAAAATACAGAGACGTCCAAAGGCAAGAAAGACAGCAGAGCAGGTCACACTGAGGAAGAGTGAGATGTGAGATGAAGAAGAGGTGACAAGGGGAGTGAGGAAGAGGATGGAGGGAGAGGAGGAGGAGGAGGAGGAGGAGGAGGAGGAGGAGGAGTTGAAGAAAAAGAGAGTCGGAAGAGTGAAGTAAAAACATCCTGCCTGAATCAATAAAACGGGTTTAGTTCGGTTGAGGTTTTCAAAATAAAAGCGTGGTGATTATTGGTACCAGCCGATAGAGATGGCAGAGTGTTCTTGACC
>JAXDDW010000193.1:252500-260000 GCA_034670385.1 Hoplostethus mediterraneus
GTGTGTGTGTGTGTGTGTGTGTGTGTGGGCTTGTGTTCCTGGAAGAGGTCAGCGGTCCACAGTAGAACCCTGTCATCCCCGTAGACCCATTACGATTTAAAGACCACACACACACACATACTGAAACCTCCCCCAGCAGCATGTAGTACCTGACTCACTGAGGGACTTGATCCTGTGATCTTCCAGTTACAGGTCGACCTCTGACACCTCAGAGTTACTTATGTGTGTGTTTTGAGGCAGCGGGACTGAAAACAACTGAGCTTTCTTTCTGCTACGATGGATTCTCTCTCTCTCCTCCCCCCCTCCCTCCCTCCCTCCCTCCCTCCCCCTGCAGTCGTTTTCAGGGTGAGTAGGGTTGTATTGGCATCGGGGGAATTCGGCTCTCCACCATGAAACTCAATTAGCAGAGCCCCGAACCCACAGGACTCAGGTTTCCTCTCATTAGAAACCTCTCTCTCTCTCTCTCTCTCTTCTTCTTCTTCATTTCCCCCTCTTGTTTCTCTCCTCTTCTTTCGCTGCTTCTGTCTTTCTTTTGTCCCTGCATCGGAAAAATACCTGAAGGAAGAAACTTCAGTCATGGAGGCAGCAAGATAAGAATCACAATGTAGAGGAGAGAAACATCAATATTATTGTTTTCAGAATATACAGTTATATATTAAATACAACATTTCCTAACTGCTTGTCCTATCTTAACTAAATCCTATCTTCCTTCCCATCCTACCTCAGACCTTCGTATCTTACCTTAACTTAAAGAAATCCTGACTAGAAGTGTAAACTCGAGTCTCCAGTCGGCAGTCGTGTCCTGTCTTGCCTGTGTTTAGAAAGTACACGAGACTGGAAGTCGATATATATATATACCCGTTAACACATCATCATACAGTTTGAGTAGCATTTCAATCAGAATGTTTCCGTGTGTTCATGTCGTTCCCCATCTTCATTGTCATTGCCATACCGACCTAACAACAGCGGTGCTTTTATTTTGACTTCAGGACAGGGTCGATGCCATCCTCACTTAGGAACTTCTTCAGGTTAGGATGGTTCTGTAACAGCTAAATTCCTATCCTAAGATGAGATAGGATTTGTTTTTCCTAAATGCAGTCAGGAAACATGTTTCTGGAATACCACAAATCCTAAAGGTCATCCTAAACTGAGATAAGATACGATGTCAGGCTTTTACTGTGAAGGATCCAGTCTGGGACAAAGAGTTTGTTAATGAAGGGTTTAAGTTGTTCCATCTTTTAAAAGTTATAATTTTTGTGCAAGCAATCATTTTGAGATTGTTCAATTTTGGGGCAAATTTTAGTTAAAGCAAGACGACAAGTAGTGTTTCTACTCGAGTAAGTACTTCTACTTGAGTAAAACGCGTCAGTACTCCCGCCAAAGCTGCAGGTCAGTGAAAGTTCAGCAGTTAAACCACGACGAGAGGAGATCCCAAAAACCACAGGTATGAGTGTGTGTGTGTGTGTGTGTGTGTGTGTGTGTGTCTCGGCATGCCACTTTGTGTGACCTTGGTAATGTAAAGTGACTGTGATGCGTTCAAGGCCCAGTAGGAATGCATGGGTCTGGTCTGGTCTGTCAAGGTGGGGCGTTTAAGAGTTCAAATGGTGAGGGCTGTCTCTGACATCGTGATTACAGACTGGAAAACAGGGACGGAGGAGCGACACACACACACAAACACACACACACACACACACACACACACACCTACGCACACACACACACACACAGTCTTTCGCAATATCTCTCTATTCTCTTCCTGACAAATTCTTTCCTAAACACAAAATCTATCTCTATCTCTGTGTTTCTATCTGATGCGCACGTATGCAGACATACACACATGCACACGCACACACACACACACACACACACACACACACAAAGTGATGAGTGATAAATTTGTGGGCTTCTATGAATAACCAGCTGAATAGCAGAGCTGACCAGAAGCATGCAGCATCCCTGGCCCACACCAAGCATAAACACTGTGTATGTGTGTGTGTGTGTGTGTGTGTGTGTGTGTGTGTGTGTGTGTGTGTGTGTGTGTGTGTGTGTGTGTGTGTGTGTATGTGTGTGCATGTTTTCCTTGAGCTCAATGATACAGATGTTGGCCAAAAGTCATTGGTTTACCTCTGCCCCAGGGAGAGGAAAACAGCCAGCCACGTGGGTGTGCGTGTGTGTTGCTGAGATAGATTGTGTATGTGTAAAACAGCAAAAGACAAAGTGTGTGTGAGTGTAACGTGTGTGTGTGTGTGTGTGTGTGTGTGTGTGTGTGTGTGTGTGTGTGTGTGTGTGTGTGCGCGTGCGTGCATGTGTGTGTGTGTGTGTGTTTTAACAGTAGCCAGCCAGAGGTCTTTCACAGTTCAGGAACAAAGACATCATCATCATTATAATCATCATGTTGTTTGTCAACGTTCCTCCATGGGTGTGTATGTACTTATGTTGTCATGGGATTGGCCTTTGTGTGTGTGTGTGTGTGTGTGTGTGTGTGTGTGTGTGTGTGTGTGTGTGTGTGTGTTGTGTGTGTTTGTGTGTGTGCATGCTGCATGAATCATATCAGCTCTTAGATCAAGATGATGAAGGATAATTTACTGTCTCTTACCAGCATTTTTATTTCAACCAGATATCTCACCCCTGGATGTCCTTGTTCCCTGTGTGTGTGTGTGTGTGTGTGTGTGTGTGTGTGTGTGTGTGTTAGTACATGACTGTATGTGCCTATGTGATAATGTGACGATAGTGATCCATAGGGAAAGCCTATTCATACGTACAGTAGTTTGAGTTGTCTTTCTTCTGTCCACCGTCTTAAACTTTACACCTGGAGAGAAGGAAGCAAGGAAGGAAGGAAGGAAGGATGTAGTAAAGCAGCAGGGGGAAGGAAGGAAGGAAAAAGAAACACAGAAAAGAAATGAAACAAGAAATAAAAGAAGAATGAAGGAAGCAGGAAGCTGGACCAGTGGTAGGCAGGTGTTTCAGCTGACCTCTGGCTGTCTGATGTCCGTCTGCGATGTCGGCGTGGGAAAGAAACCCACCCTGAGATCCTCAGACGCTGCTGGACACCGTCAGTTTATGGCGGTCAACGGGTTCCAGGAGTTATCTCGTGATGAAGTGTGGGAATTTACTGTTCTTGTGTTTTCCTTGAGCTCAATACAGACGTTGGCCAAAAGTCATTACCCACTCTTCCCCTTCTCTCGATGGATTCCTCATGTATGATTGTTGATCGTCGGTGTAGAAAGAAGCTCTTGCTCTTTGATTCTGATTACGATTGGAAGAACTAAACACCAGACAACTCCTACAAGTCTCTGCTCGTGGTCAGGACGTCCTGTACGCCGTGGGACTGAGCAGAATCTGAAGTTGTTTTTCTTCTTCATAGCATTCCTCCTTTGTCAGCCCCACAAACGAGTTACACTTTACTTCAAAATCGTCCATTTTAAGAAACGGTATGCGTGGTGATTTTGGTTAGTGCAGAAATAAACACAGACCTCAGACCAGCACTAATGGGTTATCTGTTTATCTGGTATTTTACATTTTACGAACATGACTCAGTCAATCGGAAATGACTGGATCAATCTGTTTTAGCATTCGATGTGGTATTTTGCAGCATAGCATTTACCTACTTTAGCATTAACCTAGCATAGCGTCATCAACCAGTAACCTTTTCTAAGGTGTTTAATTTAGAATTTTGTCACTTAGCATAGCTCAGATTTGTAAACTTGGAATGTAACCCAGCAGTATGTTCGTTACTTGTGGTAACCTTGGTGTTAAATTGGCCTTGTGTTAGCTAGCGTCACTGTAGCATCTGGTAACCATTTGGCTGTCCTTTCGAGTAAGGTGGGGAATTCAAGTCACTGAGGACAAAGAGACACAGAAACATCTTCGTTTTCTGTTTTACGGCTGTTGCTCAGCCTGCCAACATCACGGCTAAACGTCAGCCAACATCCTGCTGTGTCCTCCTAGCTCTGGCTGTTAACCTAACGTAGCCTAGCATGCATTAACGTTTTGGCTGAGCCCTCTAGGAGTCGTCTTCTGGGGAGCGTGCATGCATGTGTGTGTCTATTCATGTGTAGTCGTTTGCACTTCATGTAACCTCCCTGCGTCTGCCTGTATTTGGTTGTTATTTCAGCCTGTTGTAGCATAACTTGAGCTGACCTTTGGCTAATAGTGTGTTCATGACAAATGGGAACTGGGAAGTTTCTGATCCCCAAACTAGAGGGATAATCAAGGGCTACAGTTACACTTGGCATTTCTGTGCTATTTTAGATATCTGATTCTAAAGATCGGATTTTATGAGATCACGTCGCTGTATGTCCATACTTGGGCTGAACGTGGCTGTTATGCATCTCCCGAGGCTGCATTTATATAAATCTTTGTCTACGAGGGACAGAAATCGGGCTCCGACAACAGCAGCAGAGGTGCAACCACAAAAATGGTGTAGAAGTACCAGATGGACGGGCGCCACGCTCTCTCCGCTAAAACAAATGTTTATTTAACTAGAGAATATTAAAAACATGACAGGTTGGCCGAGGCCTTGAAACGGCGATCAACAAGAAATATTGAGGCTGATTTGCGTCCAAGCTGCGTAGAATTCTTGATTTTTCTTTTTCATCTTTGGTGGTCAGTGTGTCCAGGACTGTGACGTCTTTCTCCTTGGGCTTTCTGTTGATGGAGTTTGAGTTCCTGTAGGTGGCGCTCTTTTCGTTTGTCTGTTCAGCCACGGTGGCTATCGCTGCTCACGCTAACTACCCAGGTCTTCTTCTGTTTACGCCGAACAAACCAGAAACATAAAACGCATCACTTCCTAGGCGCCAGAGGATTTTTCCCAGGAAGAGACTGTAATTCATCTATATATACTAGAATAAAATAGGATGGAATGGGTATACGCTGACCCTCTGATGTCCTCCAGTCAGATGGACAAACCATTAGAGTGTTTTATAGCTCTCTGCTGGCCAATAGTTTCCTCTTAACTTTAGCCAATGGTCTAAGATTTCCGAGAAGAATACTACCACGTTAAACTGATATTTGTTAATAACGATAATAACATAATGCCCTTATCAAGAGTAATAGAGTACAATAAAATACAATCGGTGAATACTCTGTCGAGGTATATTCATTTGAAGTACTTCTAACCCCGTTTGGTCCTTTCTGGTCAGATGGACAAACCATCAGAGACATGGAGACATCTTCATATCTGTATTTTATAGCCGTCCTCTGTCCTGCCAGTAGTTTCATCTCAACTTAAGCCAGTGACCTGCTGTGTCTGCTGGAAGCTCCCCAGCAGCCTGGTTTCCACCGCGGGGCCGAACCGGTTCTTACCAGGGCTTACTCGCCGTTTAGCTCGAGCTATTCCCCTCGAAAACAACATTTCTAGGATTCTCTTGGCTTCGGTTCGCCAGTTTGGCCGTAGCTTTAAGGGATTGACGGTGGTGAGGACATTCTGCCATTACAGCATGTCTCTGCCTTGACTGGATTAACATTGTCTGCAATAGATTAGACTGGATTTCATCAGATTACCAACTGGCGACTCTTTTTCCTAATGATAAAAGGCCTGTTTTGTTCTCTCCTCTTTGAGTTTTTCATTTTATACATGCGAGTCACTAAACTGAAGGTTGAACTAAAATAAACTAAACGAGCTTCTGTAACTACACAGCGGAGGATTTGAGATATCGTGAATCTACGCTGCATCTACGGTCGCCTCCGTCAGGCCTGCTGCAGACGACTGTTGCTCAAATGTCATCAAGGAAAAGTGAGCAGGCGTATTGATTGATCATGGATCGGGTACCAGACGTTTGCTCGTGCCTTCTGATGGCTACAAACAATTTAAGCCATCGAGCAATTTGTCTCGTCGGTATAATAATGCACCTGGAATTCGTGCTAGTAACACTGCCAGCTGCGAGCGTCTTGGCAAATGAAATGAAATGAAATCACCAAATAGTACAACTCAACAACGAACATTATACCAACACGCTCAGCAAGGCATCCTCAACGAAGGACTAAGCCCACAGCAATATTAAACAATCTGATGTTGTAAAATGACACAAATGAATCTTCTACTAGTTATCCAAACGCTTCCACAGGCAATTACAGTAGTAGAGAATAGAATACAATAGAAAAACGAATCGTCCAATGCAGCTGCAGTGAAACCTGAGGAGCATCAGCTGGACTATGAAGGATCAACAAGGACTTAATGAAAATCCTACACACTCTTCTGGCAACTGTAAAGAGTGGAACTCATTGCAACTTATTGCTAACTTAAGTTTTTTCCCAGAATTCCTTGCTGTCTGTTGTGATAAAAAAAAAACTTGCTACAACCAGTAAAGAGCGCTTTGACCGAAGCTTTTGCATCACTTCCTGGTTTTGGAGTCTTCTCCCTGCCCGCTGGATGACATCGCTATTGGACGGCGGCGGCATCGCAACCAATCAGCAACTGGAACGGGATCAGACAGCCAATCAATTACTGGAACACACAGGCCCCATTATCAGGCCCGACCAATCACGTACTTGGCACGGCTGCTCTGTCTGTATCTCTGTCTTGTGTACTTCTCTCTCTCTCTCTCTCTCTCTCTCTCTCTCTCTCTCTTCCTCTCTGTCAGTCGCTCTTTCTCGTTTCAGCAGAAGAAGAAAGAAGAAAGAGAAAGAAAGAATAGAAGATACAAGGACAAGTGCTCCTGTAGCCTTTGGCTGACCTGCTAGCATTCCAACACACACACACTGTACAAACACACAGCAGTGTTTAAAGGTACCATGGGATAATAGCAGACTCTTCCTCTGGACTGATGTACTTGGAATGGAACAGCCTCTCTCTCTCCTATAAACACACACACACACACACAGTTTACACTTAACACATATAGACTGACACATGCACTCATGCACTCGCCACACACACTCACATCACTACGATCTTCCTCTATCGTGACCGGTGGATCTCTCTTCATGGCGACCTTGCTGTTGAGCAGGTGGTGGTTAAAATGCCTTGCGAGTCTCGTGGGGTTTGAACCCGTGACCTTCCGAAGCGGCGTGTATGAGTGACGGTGGTGATGACCGGGTGGTGACCGCGCTGAAGGTCGGCCAAATGTCAAAACGTCTTTGTTTACTTCGTGTTTACGCGGACGAGTCGCAGCGCCTCGCCGCCAGCAACAGCGAGTGACCACACACACACTCACTCACAATAGTGGCGGTGAATGGTCACTTGAGTCACACACACACACACACACACACACACACACACAGACAAACCAACGTGTGGTTTCACCCCGGAGTAACCCCTCCCCATCCCATAATACACATGACACACTAACAATTCCTCCGTCATGGCAACATGGAGGACCTGACGTCTGGTACCAGGATGTTTAGCCGTGGTTCACACGACCACAAGGTTGCTCACTAGTGTGTGTGTGTGTGTGTGTGTGTGTGTGTGTGTGTGTGAGTGAGTGAATACGTTTACATGTTCCTGTTTGTATTTGAAGTCATGGCTTGTTCATTCCAACAGTAAGATACACAGTCAGACAA
>JAXDDW010000193.1:275000-300000 GCA_034670385.1 Hoplostethus mediterraneus
CCTTGGCTGTCCTTTTGATTCAAGTGGGGAATTCAAGTCAGTGACGGCGGAGGCATGGACGGAAAGTGTGTTATACATCACTACCCTTGTTTACTCCTGCGTTCCCGTGGAGGAGTCGACCCTCCGGTGGCGTGACAAGAGGTTTTCTCAGGACACCGAAAACGCGAAAAAGCCTCCAGTGATTGTTTTCGCAACGTGTGAGCGCACAGGATGCTCGGTGTGTGTTTTCCAGACAGTGACAAATGAGCTTTTGATTGAATTCATCAACATCGTGGCATCTGGATGAAAGATGACGAGATGGAAGGATGGAGGCAGAGGAGGAGGAGGAGGAGGAGGAGGAGAAGGGGGAATTGAGGGTGTACGATGGGGTAAGAAAACGAGGAAGGAATGGAAGAGAGAGATTTAGAGGAAGAGGAAGAAAGATGGAGCCCGACGGGGAGCGAGGGTCTCCCGGGGTCACTCGCTTCTTCATCACGGATGTTCATTTACAATCCCATAATGCACCACCGCTGTCAGATGATCTCCTAATCGATCGCTGCTGAGACACTTCTTGACCTTTTGACCTCCTGCAAGTGTTGGAAGCTCCTGTTGTGCAGCTGATTTCAGGGTCGAGGTTGAGGTTGAGATGACTTCATCCAGTCCAGTTGGCGTCGTGCCTTTGAGTTCAAACGTAGCAGCAAAGACTAGCTTCAGGTTGGAGGGCGAAGAGGTAAAGGATGAAAAGATACTAAAGGATAAGAAATGTTTGATGTTCTAACATCTTTTTGAACATCACGAGTAGCTGAATTGGTTTTCTCCCTTTTTCTACTTCATTCATCTCGGCTGTGAGGCGAGGTAGCGACAGTTTGGATCGATGAATCAGTTAGCGATCAAAGCTAAAGGGCTGACGGGTGTTTACGCGTCAGATAAACGTCGGATGTCTTTCTCACCGACGTCGGGTGATTGGAGGACCAAGTTGTGGGCGTGGCCAAGGGATGGAGAAAAAACAGTCATCCATCAAAGGAGCGTAGCAGCGTATCGTTTTACTGTGAACACAACCCTGACGAGTCTCAGCCAGACCGTTCTGCTCACTTCATACACTCTGAGGAAAAAAGGTTCCAAAAGGGTTCTTCACAGAGGGGAAGGGTTCTACCAGGAACCCACAGAGACGAGACGAAGGACCATTTATGGTTCAATTAGCAGCGAATTGTCTTCCGGTGTAAACTCTGACTGGAACTGCTGTCAGGTACGAATGAAGGCTAAGAAGAAGAATTTGTTTTGGATTTCTTCAACCAATCACGACAGAGCTCATGAGCTATCCCTAAAGCAAGCAGACCTCCACTAGCAGCCTGTCAGCCTCCACCAGCCTCTACCAGCCTCCACCAGCCTCCACCAGCCTCTACTAGTCTCCACCAGCCTCTACTAGCCTCCACCAGCCTCTACTAGTCTCCACCAGCCTCTACTAGTCTCCACCAGCCTCTACCAGCCTCTACTAGCCTCTACCAGCCTCTACTAGCCTCCACCAGCCTCTACCAGCCTCTACTAGCCTCCACCAGCCTCCACCAGCCTCTACTAGCCTCCACCAGCCTCTACCAGCCTCCACCAGCCTCTACCAGCCTCTACCAGCCTCCACCAGCCTCCACCAGCCTCTACTAGCCTCCACCAGCCTCTACCAGCCTCTACCAGCCTCCACCAGCCTCCACCAGCCTCTACTAGCCTCCACCAGCCTCTACCAGCCTCTACCAGCCTCCACCAGCCTCTACCAGCCTCTACTAGCCTCCACCAGCCTCCACCAGCCTCTACCAGCCTCCACCAGCCTCCACCAGCCTCTACCAGCCTCTACTAGCCTCCACCAGCCTCTACCAGCCTCCACCAGCCTCTACTAGCCTCTACAAGCCTCTACCAGCCTCCACCAGCCTCCACCAGCCTCTACCAGCCTCTACTAGCCTCCACCAGCCTCTACCAGCCTCCACCAGCCTCCACCAGCCTCTACCAGCCTCTACTAGCCTCCACCAGCCTCTACCAGCCTCCACCAGCCTCTACTAGCCTCTACTAGCCTCCACCAGCCTCTACTAGCCTCTACTCTGCATTTTACATCGTGGCCACCGGGTGAATTTGGAGGGAAACCTGCTGGATTGCTTTCCGGCACGAAACGTTAGCGTACTTTGTTTGAATGAGAATTTAATTTACGAGAGGAGTTTCTGAAAACCAGTTTCATGACTTTATTTTGAAAAACAAAAAGGTCTGAATGTGAATCGAACCGATCCAGGAACCTCAACACACTCCTGTACATGAACATGGAGCTGTGAAGGTCGTTCGGGTCAAAGTTCACACACAAACACACCGACTAACCCTCTTGCTCTTCCTCTCTCTTTTTGCTCACCCACTCTTCATTGCTGGATTCTATACACACACACACACACACACACACACACACACACACACACACACACACGCACACACACACACAGGGTTTCAGTGACAGTGTTGGGGCTACGGAGCACAGTGGAAGCATTGTTTCTCTAAACGAATTTATCTTGTTTGGTTTAAAAGCTGTTAGCCAGCAGGAGAAAATATGAGCCACTTCTTCCTCCCAACTCCTGAGTGTGTGTGTGTGTGTGTGTGTGTGTGTGTGCGATAACAAGAGAGAGGGTACATGCCGAAGGGTGTGTGTGTGTGTATGTGTGTACGCTCAAAATCAACCAGCAGTTGATGTCTGTACGAGCGAGAGAGAGAGAGGGGGTATGAGTGGAAATGTGTGTGTGTGTGTGTGTGTGTGTGTGTGTGTGTGTGTGTGTGAGCGAGCAGGAGCATGAGTGTGTGTATGACAAAGACAGAGAGGGAGTGTATACGTGCTTAACTTCATGCATGTGTTTCAGAGTGTGCGTTTCATAGGCTATACGGGGGGGGTGTGTGTGTGTGTGTGCGAGTGTGTGTGTGTGTGTGTGTGTGTGCGAGTGTGTGTGTGTGTGTGTGTGTGTGTGTGCGAGTGTGTGTGTGCGAGTGTGTGTGTGCGAGTGTATGTGTGTGTCGGCCAGGGACCTGTCTCTCCATCCAAGGTGAGCCAGAGTTTCTCCGCTCACACACTCGCCAAAACGCCCCCAACACACCGCGGATAAACATCTCAGTGTTTTCAGGTCCTCCGTCCTCTATCGCGTTTCCCTCCAACCGTCACGCAAAAGTCTGAGCTCGACTTTTCAAAAATGTCGCAAAAATACAAAATAGGAATTGACGTGTTTCCACCGACTGGGCTGGACGTCTTTCATGTTTTCATCCGAGGACGTAAACAAAGAAATATCATCTTACTATATTCTAGTGAACTCGCCTTATCAGCCTCAGGACTCGTCCGACGAGGCGTTCACTGACCGGGGCGGCCTGGCTCACTTCATAGCAGGGTAGATCGCCATGGTAACTAGCGCGGCTAACCTCCTCAGGACCAGGTTGTGTTCAGGGGACTCCCCGCCAATCAGCTCCCTGGAAAAATGGGCGTCCATCGCTCCCGGAGGACACCCGCGGGACAATGAATGAATGAATTTGCTGAATGCTGAAGTTGATCCCTGGGTGATCAGGGTGATAGATTCTTCTGGATCTGGGTGATCAGGGTGATAGATTCTTCTGGATCTGGGTGATCAGGGTGATAGATTCTTCTGGATCAATGAGGAGTATCCCCACTGAAACGTAAAGCTACTCATCCACGTCTCCAGTCTGTCTGCCGTCTGTTGTTCATCGTCTACTTTATTGCCGTTATTGTTTTTATCCGATCCGTCCACGTTGCACGCGACTGGCTCTTTGTGACAAGCCCCGCCCCCTTTTTTTTCATGTTGGGTTGACCCGGCGCGTTGGCGAGTCGGAGGGTTGCCGGCGTTTTGGTCTAGTGAAGCTAAAGAGATCGGCTGACTGGTGCTGAACTGGCTGAGACATTGATGGCTTATTAGCAGACTTCCCAGCATGCATTGCAGCTCTCCTGAAACCCCGTAGCGTGTCTATCTTTAAGTTCGGCTGGTAAAGAGGTTCAGCGGAGAGTGGAAGGTAAACGTCCAGACCTCCACCGTGTTATTTCAACGTCAGACTACTTCCTGTTTCGCTTGATTCATAGAACAACATATGAAATTACAGCGCTGCAAACTGATCTGAGACCAGCGGGTGTTCCTGGGAGGTCGTCGTAGATCAGCTCACCGGGACGCTCCCGCCAAACCGGCATCACCGCAAATGTAGTTTCCATGGTTTTTGGTTTTTTTTACCGTGTTGTTAAAAACCTTTTCATCATCCTTCCTCCTCTCTACTCCTCTTCCTCTCTCTGTCTGTTTCCTGTTTTCCTCTGCTTCTTCTCTGTCCTTTTTCTCTTGCTCTTTCTCTCTGTTTCTTCTTCCCCTCCCTCCCTTCCTCCCTTCCTCCTCTCCTCCTCCTCTCCTCCTCTCTGTCTGTGATTTATAAAGGAACCATTGTGGATGTTTGTTGACATCTTAATTGTATCAGTTATATTAAAGTGCTTTTGGATATAAAGTACATGTCCACCCAAACCTGCAAGAGGCTTCCAGCAGTGTGTGTGTGTGTGTGTGTGTGTGTGTGTGTGCATATCTGTGCATGTGCCTACATGTGTGTGTGCAGGCATATGTGTGTGTGTGAGAGACAGCATGTGTGTGCGTTTGTGTGTTATTCAGAGTAGTTAGTATAATTGGGAATGGGTTCGGAATGCCAGTCTAGGAAAATAGTCGGGAACGTCTCGGCTCCCGTTTGTGTGTGTGTGTGTGTGTGTGTGTGTGTGCGTGTGTGTGTGTGCGCGTGTGTGTGTGAGTCAGGGTCGGTTTTCCGGACAAGGAGCTGGAAGCCGTCAGGTGGAGGGGATCGGATATCGGAATGCTGATTGGAGGTCGGAGTGTGTGTGTGTGTGTGTGTGTCGGGAGACAGAGGATAATTAGCTTAATGGTCAAATGGCTCGGCCAAATCCTGTTAGTATCCCTGTGAAAACAGACAGAGAGGGGAGAGAAGAGAGAGAGAGAGAGAGAGAGAGAGAGAGAGACACCGATACAAGCTGGGGCAGGATTTTAAAAACAGATGTCATGAAAACAAGCTGAAGGACTGAATCAATGCTGATGGTCGGGGAGTCCAGTGTGCTTGCTGTTGCTTTCGACCATCCATCTTCCTTTTAATGTTCATTGTTCTGGCCATATTCCTGTAGTACTCCCTGTAAAACGCTTCACGCGTCAGTCATGCAGACTTGTAGAGTGAGTATGTTTACGATAGTTAGCCGAATGTGGGAGTTTTAAAACCATTTTTGAAAACACAAGAATTGATAAAAACTAGCGCGAACTGAGGACGTCCAAGGGCTGCTTCTGCACCACCTCTCCTCTTCTTCATGGTTGTTCACATTTCCTCAGTGGCGAGACAAGTCCTCCTCAGTTTTTTTCTATGTTACATGTGCTTCGTCCAGCGAGTAGCTGATATTTGACCCGTTGACGTAAGACTTTGTAATAAATCAATCTAACGCACTGAGAGACTAATAGGCGGAGTTAGGCAAAATAATCTCATTGGTTGTAGTTACCTAGTGGTGACCAAATAAACAGTTATTGGCTAAGTAACATAGATGAGTCAGTATGCTGCTAATATTGCCAGCCTCTATAATGAAAAATAACTAACCATATAAGTTATCTAGGTAACTAGCTTAGCTAGCTAGTTTCACTAGTTCGAACTAGCCATACTTCCCAGATCTAGCCTTTAAGCTATACGTGACTAAGTTCTTTTGGACCATGAGTTCTGTTTGCCATTTGAAAGTAATGTGGTTATTAATGTGTTAGTCCGCCACTGATGTTTAGATCAGCCAATGAGAGTGTTTCTGCCTCCGACCTCTAGTTAGCTAGCTCTCTCTCTGTTTGGTTTGGTTCGTTGTGGACCTCTGCTCTAACACATGTGTCAGCAGCCTCCTTAAACATTTACCACACATCCCCTCTGACACACACACACACACACACAAACACACACGCACACACACACGCACACACACACGCACACACACACACACACACACACTGAATTGTTTTAACCCCCCCCCCCCCCTCTCTCTCTCAGCTTGTAATAATTAGTGTAAATTGGAAACTTGCGTCCCAGGGTTTGTTGTAACACACTGCTTCCAGCGTTCAGGTCACAGCCTCATTCACACTCTCTTGTTTTCTCTCTCTGTCACTGGATCTCTCTCACTCAATTCAAGCTCGACTCAAATCTGCTCCATTGGCACCAAACACAAAAGTCCTTATTGCCAAAGCAAGAACAACAAATGAAAGATTGTGACCGGGTTGAGTTAGCAGCTACGACACTGACGTTAACAGCAAAGCGTCCAGTGACCATATACCTTACCTTTCACTTCACTGTAGTGTTCCTCACTGTGGTGTTCCTCACTGTGGTGTTCCTCACTGTGGTGTTCTTCACTGTGGTGTTCCTCACTGTGGTGTTCCTCACTGTGGTGTTCCTCACTGTGGTGTTCTTCACTGTGGTGTTCCTCACTGTGGTGTTCTTCACTGTGGTGTTCCTCACTGTGGTGTTCCTCACTGCTCTTCCCAGAGATCACCTGTCAATCAAACAGTGTGTCCAGTACTGTGACGTCTTCCTCCTTGGGTTTCCTGTTGATGGAGTTTGAGTTCCTGTAGGTGGCGCTCTTGCATGCTAACTACCCAGTTCTTCTTCTGTTGAGATGTAAAAAAAAACGCATCACTTCCTGTCCAGAGGGTTTCTCCCAGGAAAGACCATCACCAGGTTTATGTTGGACAACCCCAACGCCATCACAATCCTGACTCTCATGAGAAACAGGGATGAAATGATGGAGAAGGAGGAGGAACGTGACGGTCGCCTGATGATGAGGACGAGGAGGAAACCGAGGAAATGTTTCAGTTCTTCATCAGATAAAACGGATTATTATTGGACGATCTCTTTACTGTCAGCTGATTGGTCATATTTCATCTGGAGACAGAAATAAGGAAATGCACTGTGCGATATTCTAATGCCCATAATTGAATGGTCATAAAACCATGATGGAGACGTCAGTGGGACAAACATCAATCATTTGTTCTTTATTGTTTATTGTTGAATGTAAAAACATTTTTTTTGCGATAATTAGTTTTTTACCAAATTTTGTCGTTTCTGTTCCGGTCTTCACTTGTGTGTCTCTATCTCTCTCCAGCTCTTCCACTCTTTCATTACATCTTTAATTGTTGTGGAAAACTTTGAGAGGTCACACACACACACACACACACACACACACACACGCACACACACACACACACACACACACACACACGTCTCTGGGGAAGGGACCACAGTGTTGTTTGTCTCAGCGATGGGACGGGGGAGTGGACTGGAACGTACATTGTTTTCAAACCAAGCGCTCCCCGCAAATATCTCCCCCCTCAGAGCTCGGGGGGGGGGGGGAGCGGGGGAGGCGGGGGGTGCAGGAGGATCGGGAGCGCTTGGTTTTGGTCACATCGTTGTGTTTGCCAACAGCAGAAACCAAAGCACAGCTGACTGACTTTATCTATCATTGTCTCTCTATCTCGGTTCTTCCCTCTCTCTTTCTCTTTCTCTTGTTTTCTTTTCTCAGTCTTTCGGTCTCTCTCTTTTTCTTGCTTCCTTTCATTCTCTCCCTACATTTCTCTCTTTCGTTCTCTCTCTCTCCCTCTCATTCTTTTACCTCATTGTCTCTCTGTCGTTTTCCTTCTCTCTCCCTCTTTTCCTCCCTCCTTTCTCTATCTACTCTGTTCTGTGTCCTCTTTTTATCGATATCTCTCTGGGTCGTCTTTCTCTCCTCTCCCTTAAATTTTGTTCTCTCTCTCTCTCTCTCTCTCTCTCTCTCTCTCAGTGAGTCATTATTGGGACTCAAGCTGAACCATCCGACCAATCACGGAGCGGCTCCTCTCTCTTCCATGCCACTAATTTGCATTACTGGTCGATCTGCAGAGAGACTTCTGGGAGAACACACTCCCTGATGGATGGTGTAAGTGTGTGTGTGTGTGTGTGTGTGTGTGTGTGTGTGTGTGTGCGTGTGTGTGTGTGCATGCCCTGCGCCAGCTTTCCAGCATCTTAAGCCCCCCTCCAGTCTCCCATGGCATCAAATGAACTCCACCAGAGGTCTGGGACACGAACCAACAACCCAGTCGCTGCAGTGGAGAACCCAGCAGCCTCGTACCCGCTCGGCTCGCCGGCCAACAATATGACAACAACAATATTCTCCCCCCGTCGCTTTCTGCTGCAACAGCGGAGGATCTGGGATGGCTCTCTAAAGGGGTCGACTCTTCAGGGGGTTTAACGACGGGAGGAATACGACTCCAGGCGGGGTTGTTGCATGGCGTTTGGGATTTTTGAGAAAGTTATTTTTCTTGAAAGGGGAGTGGGCTGCTGCTGCTGGCGTCCGTTGTTTTTTCTGTCTGCTTCTTTTTTTTAGGCGTTTTGCTGACGTGGTTTGTCCCGATGATCGAACCCGTGACCTTCCGGTTACGAGTCAGTCCCACCCTAATAAACTATTATGTCTTCTGTATACTCTGCCTTCACAAATTCGGCATCTATTGTAGCCCAACCGTCCTGATAGTGGGATCTCTCTCTGGGTAGCCCCTCCCTCTCTGAGTAGCCCCTCCCTCTCTGGGTAGCCCCTCCCTCTCTGAGTAGCCCCTCCCTCTCTGAGTAGCCCCTCCCAAGGTTTCTTCCACTTCTTTTTCCTGAAAGGGGGTTTGAGTGTTTCCTTCTCTTCTGTGAGGGTCCAAGGCCGGGGGATGTCGTGTGCCACCGTTTGTCGTTTTCACACTTGTGGCTTTGGGTGGCGTAGAGGTGGTGTCCCTTCACAAAAAGGTCACAGGTTTGATCCCCATAACTTGTCGAGGTGTCTTCCTGAGCTTGACACGTCCCACTCAGTCAGTCCTGGTCCTCGGTATGCAGCTGGGTTTGTAAGAAACCTTTGTAAGAAACCTAAGAAAAGGAAAGGTAGGTAACTTCATTTTCTTTACCAGCTTATCCCTACTCAGGTCATGGGGGGGCTGGAGCCTATCCCAGCATGCATTGGGCCTTCACAGGGCGAACACAGACAGACAGTCACACCGATGGAGAACCTGAGGAAACCCAGGAGAACACGGGGAGAAGCTTAACACAGAGAGTTGTCGGGATTCGAACCCAGGACCTTCTGGCTGTGAGGGAACGGTACCAGCCGTACAGCGCTTCTGGAAACAAACTCTTCAAACGTTACAAATCCCATTTGTGTGGTTGGGATCCGTTTCATTACGAGGTCAGCTCTAGCTAACGGCGTGGAGAAGCATTCCCCTGCTCTCCGGTTGGACCGCCGTCAACAGTCGTGGCAACAGTCGTGGCAACAGCCCCCCCCCCCCGGCTCCATGCAGAGAGAGTTTCCTTGCAAACAATTACGAGCACTTCTGCTGTCCAGACATAAACCGTGTGGGATACAAAGAGAGGAGCCATCTCCAAACCATCTCCTTCTGGTTGTCTCTCGCTCTTCGTCTTGCCTCTGGTCTGATCCGCCATTTGAAGAAGCGAGACTTATTCTTCCAAAAAACAGCGAAATTAAACCATCACAGCCTTGAAATTATTGTTTTTACTCCGTGTTCGTCCCGGGAAAGTCAACTGAGCATGCATGCTGCCCAGTTCAACCACAGTCTTGTACCGGTGTCCACTGGGAGCTGCCCAGTTCAGCCACAGTCTTGTACCGGTGTCCACTGGGAGCTGCGCAGTTCAGCCACAGTCTTGTACCGGTGTCCACTGGGAGCTGCCCAGTTCAACCGCAGTCTTGTACCGGTGTCCACTGGGAGCTGCCCAGTTCAACCGCAGTCTTGTACCGGTGTCCACTGGGAGCTGCCCAGTTCAACCGCAGTCTTGTACCGGTGTCCACTGGGAGCTGCCCAGTTCAACCACAGTCTTGTACCGGTGTCCACTGGGAGCTGCCCAGTTCAACCACAGTCTTGTACCGGTGTCCACTGAGAGCTGCCCAGTTCAACCGCAGTCTTGTACCGGTGTCCACTGGGAGCTGACCAGTTCAACCGCAGTCTTGTACCGGTGTCCACTGGGAGCTGACCAGTTCAGCCGCAGTCTTGTACCGGTGTCCACTGGGAGCTGCCCAGTCCAACCGCAGTCTTGTACCGGTGTCCACTGGGAGCTGCCCAGTTCAACCGCAGTCTTGTACCGGTGTCCACTGGGAGCTGACCAGTTCAGCCGCAGTCTTGTACCGGTGTCCACTGGGAGCTGCCCAGTTCAACCACAGTCTTGTACCGGTGACCACTGGGAGCTGACCAGTTCAACCACAGTCTTGTACCGGTGTCCACTGGGAGCTGACCAGTCCAACCACAGTCTTGTAACGGTGTCCACTGGGAGCTGACCAGTCCAACCACAGTCTTGTACCGGTGTCCACTGGGAGCTGACCAGTTCAACCACAGTCTTGTACCGGTGTCCACTGAGAGCTGCCCAGTCCAACCACAGTCTTGTACCGGTGTCCACTGGGAGCTGACCAGTTCAACCACAGTCTTGTACCGGTGACCACTGGGAGCTGACCAGTTCAGCCACAGTCTTGTACCGGTGTCCACTGGGAGCTGACCAGTTCAACCACAGTCTTCTTCTTCTTTGGATCAGCACTGGAGCCGTTGGAGGTCAGGTGCCTTGCTCAAGGGCACTTACTTTTACAATGACTTCTGCAGCAGCCTTGTCCGTCTGATTTGGGGACTTGAACCGGCAACCTCGAGGTCACGAGCCACGCCACACTTTTACAGACACCAATGAATGAATGGAGAGGAAACGGATTAATGATGTTTGAACTTTGAGTAATAAGTATTTTCCGACATTTGATACGCGGCGTTTTGGGAATTAACATCATCTCTCTCCTAATGGACTCTCACTCTCCCTCCCTCTCTCTCTCTCTCTCTCTCTCTCTCTCCCCCTCCTCCCTGTCTTGTTCTCTTTTCCATAATCATTAGCTCCCCCCCCCCCTCCAGCCCGACTTCAAACCTTGTGGTCGGAAATCTACATTCCAAGGATGGAGAGAAACTAACGGAGGGAGAGAGAGAGAGAAGAAGGGAGGGTGGACAACTGAAAGGAGCTATTGTTTCTCCATGGAAGCAGATAAGGACCGGTCAGAAAACTGATGGCATCGATAGAGAAACACTTCCTCCATGATCTAGATGTGCTGATAGGGAGGTTAGCCAAGACCCTCTCTCTCTCTCTCTCTCTCTCTCTCTCTCTCTCTCTCTCTCTCTCTCTCTCTCTCTCTCTGCTCTGCCCTTCGTTCCATCTTTCTCTTCTCCCTCCATCCCTCCCTTTCTCTTCCTTCTCGCCTCCCTCCACTTCTTTTCCTCCCTCGCTCCTCCTCTCTCCTGCCTCGCCACTTCTCTTCCCGTCATCTCTCTCTCCTCCTCGTCCCTCTTTTCTTTCCCTCTCTTTTCTGTCGTCAAGGCAACGAAGCACCAATCGGCACCAAATACTCACCTTGTTTTTCGCCCCCCCCTTTTGGCCAACCGGTGCCAGAACGATGCGGTGAGATGCGTCATCCCGCTAGGTTCCGTTGCGGTGGTGTCTGAGGTATCCTGCACCACGGGTGAGGCAGCGCCCCCCGGAGGCCAATCGGTGTAAGACGGATCAATAACCGATCAGCGGCGATCCATCAAGAACCGTACGTATGGTCCTTCAGGTTCTTCACCTTCAGCATCAGATCAGATCAGATCAGATCACCATGACATCAATCACAGTCATCAAGAGAGAGATGCCAGAAGCCTCCCTCCTCCTCCTCCCTCTCCTCATGCTCTCTCCCTCCCTTTCCCTCTCATTCTCTCCCTTCTTTCTATCCCCCCATTCTTTTTCTTCCTCCCTCTAAATGTCTCTCCTCTCTCTTACCTTTTTTCTCCTCTACCTCATTTCAATCTCTCTCTTACCCTCTCCTATCTCTTCTTCTCTCTCATTGTCCTCCTTCTTCTACCTCCTCCTCTCTTCCTCTTCTCTCGTTCTCCTCCCTCTTCTACCTCCTCCTCTCTTCCTCTTCTCTCTCTCGTTCTCCTCCCTCTTCTATCTCCTCCTCTCTTCCTCTTCTCTCTCGTTCTCCCTCTTCTACCTCATTCCCACTTTCCCTCTCACGTCTCTTTTTCTTCCATCTAAAATAAGTATTACACAACAACAAGTACCGATCACTTTCATTGATCAGTTCTCTGGAGGACATGGAGATACGAGGTTCAGCTTGCCTTTATCAATCAGCTCTATTGATTAGGGATCAGTCTCTCAGCTGTGGTCTGGGGTTACAGGACGTCTGACGAGAGACGACGAGATCGAGTGTCCTTTTTACCGTCAGGATGAAGTCACCGACCCCATGACCTCAACGTACAGTCATTGATAACATAGGTGTTCGGTGTCTCCGTGGTTACGGGTCAGGCTAGTCAGGGTTGAGGTTGAACCACTACCAACTCTTCGGGGGGAAATCGGCCGACTGGTCAACTTCCCCTCCATGCGGCGAGACGGAAACAACACCAACTCTGGGTGACTAAAAAGGTCTCCTAACGTGAGCTAATGCTAGCTAGGCTAACGTGTTAGCATGTGACCAGGACAGAGTTCAACTAGAGGAGAAACAGTCGGCCATCTTGCCGGTCGGCCAGGCGGGAGCTGATGGCGCCAAAAAGTCAGTGTGGTCATTTAAGGTCAGGCAGCGAAACAACTTTGATCGGTTTTGGTGAAAGAAGACGGTTAGGGTTCCCCGCCATGCTGTTTCAAAGTAAAACTACTTCCTGTTTCACGTGAATTTGTACAAAAATCAAATGATTGTGTTTTGTATTCCTGTGAATGTGACGCGAGGCTGTGTGGGTGGTGTGTTTTTCCATCTTGAGCAACAAATGATGAACACACATACACACACACATTCCCAGGAATCAATGATGTCATAGACCTGCTAAACCTGATACTGACTTGATCACCACCCTAATCAATAATTCACCATCATCTCGTAACTGTAAGTAACTGTAACTTGATCTGTACATGGAAGTCTGCTGAACACGTGTTGTTATTTCTATTATTTGTTTCTATTGTTTCTATCCTATTTTTACGTTTTACTTCTATTATTTCTAGCTCATTGTATCCGATTACTTTTTTACGGCTGCGACAAAAAGAAAAACGCGATCGGTGACGTTTCCTTTCATCTGTGAGAATGGAAACGGCGTGTCGGCGTTTTTTTGTGCCGATGGTTCAATACAATAAAAGATGGATTCACTTCAAAGGACGAGCGCGCCTCACACACTTCACACTCGTAATACATTTTTAATAGATTTGGTTTGTTGTGGACGGCTTTGAAGTAAATGAGGGTGTGTGTGTGTGTGTGTGTGTGTGTGTGTGCGCGCTTGTTCTTTGAACTCAGCATGACTCCTGCACCTGCTAAGCTTCAGATGCAACACGAGTTCAACTGAAGTTCACGACCCCCCCCCCCCCCACACACACACACACACACACACACCTACCTGTGGTAATCCCCGTAGTTTCTCTCTCTTTCGTTCTTCCTTGTATCAACTTGTTTCATCAAACGTTTTTATCGGTTTCTTTTCTCTCTCTCTCGTTCTTCGTCATCACCGTGTCCATCACACCTTCCTCATCGGGTTTCTTCATCTTTCGCTTCTCTCTCTCTTTCATCACACCTTTCCCGCCAGTCAGCTTTCTTCCTCTAGTAGTGGCGAGAAGAAGAAGAAGAAGAGGAAGAAGAGGAGGAGGAGGAGGAGGAGGAGGAATGAGCTCCAGCGGCAGCAGCAGAGTTCAGCGGTAGACCGCGGCGTGAAATTTCAAAATAAAATTCACTTCATCAGTCAACAACACACTTATTTCACTGAAGATGTATTTGGATTAAAGCTTTACTTTCCCCACTGTGGCTGAAACCGAAGTAGAGACACTTCCTGAAACGGGGTTTGACCTGCCTTCCATCTTCCACAATAAAAGCCTTGTGGCGTGTCGGCTTTAGCCATTAAACCTGGTTCTTTCTCCGTATGATCCCGGAGTTTTCCTTGTTCTTCTCGGCGTTCCCGTCCGTCTTTGTGTTTGGGAAGACGTCCGTCACACTAACAAACGCTGCCAAGTGTGTTTTTACGGAGCTGACGCACCGGGAGCAGTCCGGACACGTTTGGCCGACCGTCATCAAGGGAAAACCCGGATTACTGCAATTAGGAAAAACACACACACACACACACACACACACACACACACACTGAGAGAAAAGACACCTACACACACGGTGCTCCTCGTAAACGGAATACTCTGATTTCCTGGAACTATTGCAACACACACTCACACACACACACATAACATGCTCATATGCAGTGTACTAATAGAAAACATATACAGAACACACACACACACACACACACACACACACACACACACACACACACACACACATCAGAGTAAGAAATGAACCTGTTTTTCAGAGGGCTTTTTTTTGTCCCCTTGTCGTTTGGTGACGACATTTTCTCATTTTACTGAACTTCATAGATAATATTATTATTAATAATAATAATAATAATAAGAATATTAATAACAATTTGTACCAGTAAGATTATTTTCATTTGAACTATTTCAACCGTTGTTTTTAGCATATTGGTTGTTGTATCTCTTGCTAACACGGGCCTACGGTGGCCCACGGGGGACAGTAGTCACTTTTGACATTTTATCAACTGTCCACAGCATCTCTGCTCCACGCCCGTTCATTCCTGACGTAAATGACACCGTGTCCTTCATCGACGCAGCGCCACACTTTACTGCACCTCAACGCACCACCATGTCTTTACTGCACCTCAACGCACCACCATCTGTCTTTCAGCCTCTTGTTTGTGTTTGTGCTCATCTCTCTCCGGCTCTGATCTCTACATCACATCCTGAAAGCTGCTAATCTCCTCTAATCCAAACTAACCTGTCGGAGGGAGGAGGAGGGGGAGGAGGAGGAGGAGGAGGAGGAGGAGGAGGAGGAGAAGGAGGAGGAGGAGGAGGGGGATCTGGTTCCTCTTTCATCTTCACTCCATCATCCCGTCCTGAGATGAACCGTCACACCTCCGGTCCTGCAGGAGGTTGATCCTGTTGATTCAGCCTCTCTCACACACACACACACACACACACACACACACACACACACACACACACACATATACACACACACACGCACACACACACACACACACACACGATATCTGAGATAGACTATTAAACCTGCAGATGAGAGTTAGTCTGTGTGATTCTGCATCAGATCAGCTGGATAATAAAGTTTAATCCTTCAGAAGAGAGAGCAGTCACACCTCCCCCCTCCCTCCCTCCCTCCCTCTCTCCCCCCTCCCTCCCCCTCCCTCCCCCCCTCTCATATTTCCCCCCCTCTCAACCCTCTTTCACTTTCTCTTTGTTTTTCCTTCCTTCCCTTTTCGCTTCTTGGAGGTTTGAGGAGGATTTCACAACACAACAACAGTGAATCCGTTACGGACCAAATGTCTTTCAACTGACTTTAATCTGCTTCACTTTCCTTTGATCAAATGAGACTCTTTCCTCTTCACATGACAGATAGAGAGTAGAGAGCAGAACTAAACTAAACTAAAACTGACAGAATAGAATAACATCCAATAGAATAACATTCAATAGAATAACATTCATTTTTCCCCACCATTGTCAAAATGCCGTATTTCCTCGAGGCTGTTTCATGTTGGGATGAAACTCTTCAGCAGAAAATAACCTGAGACTCCTCTAGAATAGAATAGAATAGAATAGAATAGAATAGAATAGACCTGCTTTGGGCACGTCTGCTCAAACACACATTACACTTTATTACACTCGATCGTAAAACAACCTGCAGTGAGGTCAGGTGAGGTGAGGTCAGGTGAGGTGAGGTCAGGTGAGGTCAGAGCCTGGGGTCAGTCAGTCAGTGGTGCAGGGTAGTTACAGAGATTCACCCCATTCATGAAAAACATCAAACCATACAAGAAAACACATTGAAACACACACACACACACACACACACACTGCTGGTTCTCTCTTGGTGCATCTTGTAGTACTTAGTGTTTCTCCTGGCAGCAAAACTACAAACAAACAGAGAACTGAACTTCTAGTTCTTCCCCGAAGCGTGTGTGTGTGTGTGTGTGTGTGTGTGTGTGTGTGTGTGTGTGTGTGTGTGTGTATCCATAAGTGTGTGTCCATGTTCAATGAGTGTTTCTTTTAAACATATTCATTCACATTGTATGTGTGTGTGTCGGTGTCATCATGTTTTCCGAAATGTTTGTGTGTGTGTGTGTGTGTGTGTGTGTGTGTGTGTGTGTGTACCCTCAAACCACGTCTTTGAAGTGTGTGTTCAGTTTTAGACATCTGTGCTCCATTGTATTAGCTCTCTCTCTCTCTTCCATCTCTCTCTCTCTCTCTCTCTCTCTTCCATCTCTCTATTCCATCTCTTTCTCTCTCTCTCTCTCTCTCTCTCTCTCACTCTCTCTTCCATCTCTCTCTTTCTCTCTCTCTCTCTCTCTCTCTGTCTTCCATCAAGCCAGATGAAAACTCCCAGGGAACATCACAGCATGTTCCTTCTCTATGTATACAAACCACAATTTCTCTGTTGGCTGGGGAAGAAAAACGAGGAGATACGGAGAGAAAAAGTGACATTGAGCCGTCCGTCGTCCAGAAGGCCCTCCGACATGATGGAGGTCACCTGAAGGTCATCTTTCAACACGTTCAACAAGGTTAGAGGTCAAACCAACTGCGACAGATATTTCTCGCTTTCCGTGAGGAGGGTTGATTGTTTTAGAGGGAATAGAACATGATGGAAAAGGATGAAGGTCAAAGGTCAAATATAGGCTAGAAGATGGGAGGCCATGTTTAAACTGGATTTTTGTGTTGTTTTTTACTCTTACTTTCCTGTATATATATATATTTTTTTTACTGTAACAAATATTTTATTATTTTTTTAATTAAATATTTATATATATATTATGTGTGTGTGTGTGTGTGTGTGTGTGTGTGTGTGTGTGTTCTGGTTTAAAAGGTTGTCTTCATTAGTTAGGCGTTCTGGGCAGGAATGTCTGAACCCAAACACATACACGACCCGCACATCTCCACTTGATTGATTGGTCCTCAGCGTCGACCAATAGGATCGCTGCGTTGGGAATTCCGTGGTCGAGGAGCCTACCATCAAAAGACTGGCTATGTGGTTATGAACGTGCATGCACACACACACACACACACACACAGTATATACATAAACTAGCATACGTGTACAGACATACACATACCAGTGTACATGTACACACAACAGCACATGTATACAGAAAATATGTATGCAACCCCCCATTTATACACACACACACACACACACACACACACACACACACACACACACACACACACACACACACACACACACACAGCATCAAGGCTGCTCTGTGGTTAAGAGGCGATGACAGACCTCCACAGCCCCCCTGCACTGCCAACGCTCCAATTGCATTTCATTGGGTGAAGCATGCCACGCCCCCCTGCCAGACAGACAGACAGACAGACAGACAGACAGACAGACAGACAGACAGACAGACAGACAGATAGACAGACAGATAGACAGACAGATAGATAGATAGATATATAGATAGGTAGATAGATAAGAGAGAGAGACAGACAGACAGACAGACAGATAGACAGATAGACAGACAGACAGATAGATAGATATAAAAACAGCTCAGTGATCAAATATCTTTCTTTACTTTAAATTTTATTACAGGAGTACATTTAACAACCACGGTAACAAAAAAAGGAAAGGAAGAAACATTCATATTTAAACTAAGTGAACATTTTTTCCTGTAAAAAGAAATAAAAATATTATGTACAGAATGACATTATCCATCAGGTGAGAGGAGGGGGAAGTGTAGTCGCATGGCACTTAAAAAATAAACATACCTCGCAAGTGCTTTCCGTTTTCCATAATTAATATCAAATAAAATGCAGTGATAATAAGTCCGAGTAACAAAACAATAATTATTACAGTAATCAAATCAACAATATTAACATTTTAAACACTGTTTACAATATAACTGAAATACATAATATTCTAAATACATCCAATATTTACCAAAGACCTTTTTCATTTAGGCTAAAAACTCTAAATCTGTAATAGAATAAAAAATAGCATTTCAAATATCTTATAACAATATTAATCATACAATAACATTAATATTAGGTTATTAGTAGACGTAAATAGCTGATTTTCCCCATGGCTTGCTAAAGAATGGAATATTGTACAAGTTAATATACACTATAACCTATTAACGCTCTCCTTTCACAAATTGCAAATATTTTAATCAGCTAAATTATATATATAAAAAGGGAAAGAAATAGCAAATCTCACTCGGTACAAACTATTGTAGCAATCTAGAACTCTCAATTAGAAAATGTACACAAGAAAAGCAGCAAAAAAATCTCTATTTTCATATTTTTTATCATGAAGAAATCAGTGGTGTGGTTGGCAGGAAGAGTGAACGATGTCTTGTACAGGCAGAATCTGTCAATGCTATTGGACACAGAGCGTCCAATGAGAAAAGCCTTCAGAGCTTGACCCCGCCCCCCCCCGCCCCGTCCCCCCTCTCTCAGGCTTTAGAACTTTAGAACTCCGCCCAGGGGTTCCGGAATGTCCCAGAGTTCTCAGAGTTCTACTAACAAGTCCCAGAGTTCCGTCTCAGAAGCCTTTCCATACTCGGAAAACAAAACATTCTTCCTCTCCCGACGACGGAACACAGAGGTTCTGAGAGTTCTGATTGTGCAATCACCTCGATCAATAAATCTCTTTTAGCTAATAAAGTTGCTAAACCATGGAAATTTTTGCATTCTTAGCGTTGATTGGAGGAGCAGCAAGACACAACGTCACCTTCTCCACAGAATTCAAAATGGCTGCCCCGAGGAGGACGAAAAATAAAAACAGATCACAAATAAACAAACACAGAATGACAAAGCGACACTCAAGCAGCATGTATGTAGGTCTTCTCTCCACCTCTCCTCTCCCCCCCCCCCATCCCTCTCTCTTTTCTCCTCCTTCAGCATAGGAAGCTCCTCCTTTCGATAAGAGCGAGTTCTCCATGAATCCTGGCCACATGGACAAAGTACAATGCGATGCAATCTCAATGCAACTCGGAGGGACGCGCAACGGTTGCAGTTGGTAGTGTGGCGTCAAGTGAAAGCAAAGGGCTGGAGGAAGCCCCTCCCATATTGCAGTTCAGGAAGACAAAAAGCAAAGTAATGGACAGCATTTCAAACAATAGTCGGTCCAGGTCTGTAAGAAGGGAGGTTACTAGATGATAAATGATAGTCTTTTTATGTGCAGTCAGTCAGAGTTAAACATCAAAAAGGAAATGCTTATCCATTATTCACCACAATGTCCACTCCGCACCTGAGTTCATACACACCGAAAACACAGCTGCGATTTACGGGCAACGCTTTGAGGCAATGCAGATGGGCCGTCTAAAGAGGAGAAGAGATGGAGGAAGAGAGGGAGAAGAGGCTTTGAATGGAGGATGAGGAGGAAAGTCGGTAAATCGAGGGATATTCTTGTTTGACTTGTTTTAAGGAGCCCCTCAGGGTTTCAGTTCAGTTATCCAGTTTTTAGCATTTGTATGTGCAAATAAACTAAACCTAACCCTAACCCTATAAAGGAATAGATTCAAAGTTTGGCAAAAAGTAATGATGGCACCCATCTTCCAATGAATTCCCTTATTCCTCTCTTCTTAGGACTTCATCTCTTTTCTAGTACTTCTCTCTACATGGGCATTCTAGGTTGGCTCTGACCCTTCACCTCCTTACTATTGGCTGCTTGTAATGTTGATGATTCAGGAATTGAAGCTTATTCTACTGTTGCACTCAGGCCTATTAACAACAAAAGGATAATGGAAAAAATGAAGTGACAGAAACGTTGCCCGTTTACATTACTTCAAAATGTCGCGTCAATCTAGCTTCCCCCAGTTAGCAATACATCCCTTGATCCTCAGCAAAGCCCTTTCCAATAATAGTCCTTTAATAGTTTCAGCCATTTGAACTGGTCAAAGTTGTTTTACTGCATCGGGCTTCAGTTAAGAAGCAGCACAGAAACCGGTTCTGCAACATCTCTGTGCTGCAACCTCCCTACCTTTCTTTGACTGCATCTGATAAGCTAGTAAACGATTTGAATTTGAAGGATCCGGCATGAACCCATCAAACACACCTGACTAAAAGAAGCCACCACTGATTTCTGTCATTCTTGCTAATCCTTTTCCAGTCTGCACAAAACAAGAGTTGAACCTGGGTGGCGCCTAGAGGAATTCTGGCCACAGATAAACCAATTCTATCCAGAAGATATACAGAATTGAATCTTAAATCTAGTTCGCTAACTTAACCCAATCTATATAATCTCTTTACCCTGGTAGACAATTGAAATGGTCCATTGATTTTGATTGAACACCAGCCAAATGCTAATGTTTTATCATATTCTTTCATCCTATACCCTGTTTCATCCATCTCTTCCTTCCACTATTATCTTTTCTTTTACTTTTCTAATTTCATCACTTCATTTCACCAAAAGTATCTCCATACAACTTCTCCTTCTCCCATTGTGCATTACCCACATTCTATTTCAAATTATATTACATAGCTTTTTGTACATACATTTTGTTTGTATATTTCTTTAAAAAAAATACACACAATAGAGCATAATTAGAAACTTTTTTGGCAGCTTCTTCCTTCTCTGAGGAAAGTCTGGATAACCATCATTTGTAACAAGAGACGAAGACTTCTGCTTTTCTTTCAGTCTCAAAAGGAACCTCCATCTTGGCAGAACGGAGGGGAAGAAGTAAAATAACTGCCATTCCTTCTTTCCTTCCTTTGATCTTCTCCCTCATCCTTCTTCAATCGCCCATCCCTCTTCTCATCATCACTCCGCCCTTCAAACCGTCGCTCCCAGCAGCTCTTCTGACTTGGCCATGATCTCGTTCTGGTTGGAGTCCAGGCCGTAGAACTTGACCTTCAGCCCGTCGACCGGGTGGACCACGGGTACCATCACGACGCGGGCAAACTGCCGGGTGGCCAGCTCAAAGCGGCTGGTGCTGGCCAGCTCGATGGCCAGGATGCGGAGGAAGAGGGTGGCGAGCTGCTTGCCCAGGCAGGACCGGATCCCGCCACCAAAGGGCAGGTAGTGGAAGCGCCCCTCCTTGTCCTCGCCACGCTCCTGGCTGAAGCGGTCGGGGTCGAAGGCGTCCACGTCCTTGAAGACGGCCGAGGTGTCATGGGTGTCCCGGATACTGTACATCACACTCCAGCCCTTCGGGATCTGGACACCCTGGGGAGAGCGAGGCGGAGAGAGGGTTATTCATGATGTAGCAAGTAAAAATGATTGTCTTAGGGTGTTTTTTAGGGTGTCACACTGTCTAGCTACAAGCAAACCAGATCTCGTAAGTAAAAGTCACATGGAGTTTAGAACTCTAACCCTGACACTAAGACTTTAGGTGTCAAAACAAATCTACTTCTAGTCCCTGTAACTTGATCTACCATGATGGACTTCTCTGGTGTTCATACCAGGTAAGAACACATGAAGAAACATCTGAGTATGAGCATCAGTCCAGACTGGGGTTTGTCCACGGTTCATTTTGAGATGCAATGAGATGTCAACTTCTGTCTCTTTGTACCCATAAAACCCTCAATTTTGGTCTAGATTACTTTCTCACTCCTAACAAACCACACTGCAGTTTGCGTGGAAGAGGACCAAGACCTGCATCTTCAGGCATCTTGGTGCAGTAATTTAGTGTTTTAATGGCGTTGTTCTCACCTAACCAGATGAACTGATCTAAACCACTCCATATTTACAGGTGAACATGCCCTTAGGAAGGTATGTCTCTTCGTAACTTAGAGAGGCTGAGAGATAATATGATCAATCATAAAGGGAACTATTTCTACAGTACAATACAAGTATATATTGTAGAGGTAAGGCCACTCACGTCCAGTTCAAAGGTCTGCATGGCGGTCCGGTAACCCCCGGACACTGGCGTGAAGAGCCTCAGCACCTCCTTGATGACACAGTCCAGGTACTTGAGGCTGATGATGGTGTCCAGCCTCAGCTCTCCTTCGGGACAGAGGCAGCCGTTGTGGAGGAGGCCCCTGGCCCTCAGCTCCTCCCTCAGTCTCTCCAGGACGGCGGGGTGGCGGAGGAGCTGCATGATGAGGGAGGTGCTGGCGCTGGCAGTGGTGGCAAAGGCGGCAAAGATCAGCTCAATGGTTGCCTCCTGAAGGGTGATAGAGAGGAGAGGGGTGAATTTATATGTACACTGTCTTAAACTTTAGTTTTTCTGAGGGAGAAATTTGACTTTTCAGCTACAGGACTGAACCCCCAGAGCTGGAAGGGATTCAGTGTCTTGCTCAAGGACATTTCAGCAGGACGGATGCTTGAACCCGGGCTTTCTGGTTGAAGAATAGGTCTCCCTATTCTCTATGCTGCACTTTTATCCAGGTATTTATTGAGTTTTTTAGCAAGGCCCTGCTTCCTGTTCATGCAATTATGCAGAGTCACTGTTGGGAGCTGCCCAGTACAACCACAGTCTTCTGCAGTTGGCCACTGGAGGAGTAGGGGGTTAAGGAACTTGCTCAAGGGCACCTCCATGGTAGCTGTTTCTCATTCCCTTTCCACAATAGTATTGTCTCTGGGCAAGCAATTAACGGCATTTATGAACACACCAATATGGGTAGTGAAACGCATCTCCAGCATGTGCACAAGCATGCCTTGACTACAGGGGCAGAACAGTATCGGTCTGTACTTGGTGGCAGGCCTCAGAATCTAACAAGCTCGTGGCTGTTCAAACCAAGGGCACAACAAGAGAAAATCTATCTGTATCATGAGTTTGGAAGAGATGGTAATACAAAATAAAGAAAGATGTTTTTAGAATAAAAGTCAGGTATTATTACCTGACTTGCTATAACTTTGTGGGTGGCATTGTCCTTTACTTATTTTTAATCGATTCATCTTTGTGACCGTGGGACCACATGACTTTGAAACACACCTTGATAAAAACAAAAAATTCCCCAAAAATTGTGTCCGAGCATTATTTAATAAAAAGGTCTTGTTTTGAATTCCTGAAAAGTTTTTGGAAACATAAAGTATCCAACAACAACACTTGGCCTGCCCAGCCTAGCCCCGCCCCGCCCGTTGTAGCCCCGCCCCGCCCGGTCTAGCCCCGCCCATTATCAAGGTAGTGGAATAAATAACACTGAGTCTGGGCAGCACGACTCTCATTAGAAACCTCTCATCTGCCATCATCTGTGTCAAAACACATCTGCCTGCCTCACACTGTACATGTACGAGTGTGTTAGTGAGTTAGTGTGTGCGTGTGTGTGTGTGTGTGTGTGTGTGTGTGTGTGTGTGTGTGTGTGTGTTACATATGCGTGCGTCAGAAAACCGCAGGAGGGTGCTTCGGCCCGGGCCTCTGCGACAGGGGCTCCCCAGTTCACTCTATGTGTGTATTTATATGTGTGTGGGTGTGTGTGTGTGTGTGTGTGTGTGTGTGTGTGTGTGTGTGTGTACAGGAGGCCTCTTTCAGACCCCTGGTGGGGGGAGTGCTGCCTTATTTTTGGCCCTGGATTTAACCCAGAAACCACAGAGAGAGAGAGGGAGACGTTTGGGGGGTGGAGAGAGAGAAAGTCGAGTTTCCACAGAATTCCTCAGAATTACTTTAATAGGTAAATAGAGGGTGTGCCTGTCTGTGTGTGTGTGCTGTCTGTGTGTGTGTGTGTGTGTGTGTGTGTGTGTGTGTGTGTGTGTGTGCATGCCTTTTACTGCTGTCTGCCTATATGCATCAGTGCAGCATTCCTACGATACGTACTTTCTATACAGATGTAGATATTGTAGAAAACACTAAAACATTGTGCTGTTGCTGCACCCCAAGAATCGTGTGTGTGTGTGTGTGTGCGTGTGCATGTGCATGTGTGTTACCTTCAGTTCCTGCATGGTGAGCTCGGTGCCGTTCTCTTTAGCGCTCTCAATCAGGACGTCCAGCGCGTCGCTGTAATCCTTCCCCTGGGAACAAAGAGGCTTCTCCCTGATGGCCTTCTCTATGCCTTTCTGGAGGGTGTCACGTGCACGGATCCCCTGCGCACACACACACACACACACACACACACACGTTTACCGACGACATAGACCACTCAAGTGTGACATAATTTTCCTGCCCAAATAAGGGGAGAGAGGGGAGACGGGGGGAGGCTCACCTTCCTGTACCCGCTGAAGGGCAGGTCTATGGGCAGGGAGAAGACGTTGTCCACGAAGTCCTGGAAGGTGGAGAACAGGTGCCGCATCTCCTCCTCCGACACCCGGAAGCCCAGCAGCACCCGGACCGCCATGGTGAAGGACAACCGCTGGCTCTCCCTGGAGGAGACGTTGAGGTTCGTTGAGGTTTCTCACTAAACATGAACACGTTTCTACCTGACTGACATCCGATCGTATTCCCACAACGGACGTTCCCACATTTTCCCCCTCAGAGATCCACCCACAGGGTCACGTTTTCATCACCCACGTCCTCCTACCTGTAGACGTTGATGGGCTCCGGGTTGGAGCTCCAGACCCGGAGGCTCTCCTGGATCACCTGCTGGATCTTGGGCAGGTAGGACTCCAGCGCCTCGTGGCTGAACACCTTGGCGAACACCTGGGAGAGAGGAAACACACCGGCGGTTAACTCTGCGAAGGAAAAAGAAAACACCCGGAGGCAGACGGCGACGGGTTCAGGCGACGGGTTCAAAGCTCTCACAGTGTAATCCCCCTCCTGTCTTCCAGCGGTGCGTTCAGGGACCCTCGGCCGCCGGCATGTCGCGGCTTTACTCCTCTAATTGTACCTGGATCTTGACATTCTAGCGCGGCGCCGTTTACGACCCGCCCCGCTGACATGTGAATGCATCACTTTTCATCTTGTTTTCATTGAATTATTTATTGTGGTTTTTTGATGCTTCTTCTTCTTCCTCCGTCGCACGCACACACACACACACACACACACACACACACACACACACACACTCTCAC
>JAXDDW010000193.1:320000-330000 GCA_034670385.1 Hoplostethus mediterraneus
ACTTCATCCACCTATTTATTTACACCGCTACATCACCGATAGTTAGTACCATCATTACGCCCCGGTCCAACAGCAGCCTATACCCGCCACAGTGACTTGAGATGCGGACAAGGAGAACGAGAGAGCCCGGTCCTCAGCTGGAGCGCGCACTCCCCCCAATACACTCAATAAAACAAAGTATGAAAGTACTGAATGAACACAGGCTGCAAATATGAAACATGTTGGAAAGTAAAAACAGAAAGAAAAAAAAGATTGATTTCATAAACTTCCACATATGCTGCTAATCTGTCCCCAGGCACCCGGAGCCTGAGACCCGGCACGGTGACCCAGACACCGGGTCGCAGTCCAACCCCTCCCCGGCCCCAAGGGCGCGCTTACCTGGAACAGCCAGTGGCAGGTCTCGCCGATGATGGGGAAGCCCATGGATCCCTTGGGCATGGGAAGCTTGCAGTTTTTATCCCGGGTGGCCGTCCATCTCAGCTGCCACAGCTGCTGGGAGACAGCGAGCAGCAGGGCCATGGACACCAGGCAGGCGGCCAGGGTGGCCAAAGCCGAGACGAGGTCGAAACTCTCGAACAGCATGGTGATGGAGAGCCCGGTGGTCTTTCTGGAGCTCTGGAAGACTCTCTGGCTCGGTGAAAACCGGTAAAAGTGGCGTTAAAGTTTCGTTAAATGTTGTATCTGTGGTGATGCGGTGTGTCACTGGATCCCCGGGATAATTCAAAGGTTGGATTTTTAAGTTTTTTTGCGTAAAAGCGCAGCGCTGTTTTACGCACTCCAAAGCGCCGTGGAAATGTCAAGAGGTGGTTGGTTGTGTTTTCAGCTTATAGGATGACTGGGCTGTTCGGAGTGCGATTTTCTCTCAGACTGACAAGATCTCTCTCTCTTAAAATAGTGACAAAGTGGCGTCTCTGTGCGTGGAAAAGTGCAAATGAAAGCGTGTCGGCCGAGAGGAGGAGATGCTACAGGTGAGCCGCGCTGCCAGGCTCCCTCGTGTCACCTCGGATCTTCAATATCAGATTCAAATAAAAATAAAAAATGAACTTCAAATCATTCAAACCTAATTAGTTTTAATGATTTAAGCGCCGGGGGCATGAATCACACAAGACTGGGGGCTGTCCTACTGTTTGAAATCTCATTTTGCTCTCTAGTTTATAGGTCAGTGACTTCAAAAAAAGACGGACATAAAGAATGAAGCCGGGCAGGGAAAAAAATCTGAAGTGGACACGTATATGTCAAAGCGCTGGGGCACCGTGGAACACGTGGAAAAAGTGAGCCGAGCCCTGGAAATAAGAAGGGCTTTTACTTTTAAAAACTTCTCGAGAAATGGAAAGATTTGGTTGGGGGGGAAAAAGAGAAAAATACAGAAAAAAGTAGAAACTCTTCCAGGAATCGCGTCTCTCTCTCTCTCTCTCTCTCTCTCTCTCTCTCTCTCTCTCTCTCTCTCTCCTCCAACAACAGAAAAAAAAGCCTCTTAGAAAAAAAAAAGTCTTAATCTCTCTCGGGCAAACACAAGATAAGGATGATAAAGCAGCTGCGCGAGGAGAAGAAGGGCACGCGAGGAAGACGGGTAGATCCGTGAACGTGGGGTAGATCAGTAGGTACACCGGAGATGCTGCGCGAGGGGCCGCCACCGTCCTCCGTGTCCCTCTCTGTCTCTCTGTCGTCCACTCTTTCTCTGTGTACCTTTCTGTTTCTGGGAGCGCTCCACACACTCTCTCTCTCTCTCTCTCTCTCTCTCTCTCTCTCTCTCTCTCCGCTGGCTGCCTATACAGTCTCTCTCAGTGTGTGTGTGTGGATGTGTGCGTAAGAGTGTGTGTGCGTCAAGCCAGAGGCACCAATGAGTGTTTATATAGTGCGGAGGCAACTGGAAGGCGAATAGGCGGCCAAGGGCTCCCGTCGCCCCCTCCAACCCCACCCCACCTCACTCCGCGTCGGGCTGGAGAGGGAGAGAGAGACTCCCCTCCCCTTCCCTCCCCCTCCCCTCCTCCTCCATCCCTCCCCTCTGCTTCAACCCCACCTCTTTCTCCTCCTGGAGGGGGCTGGAGCGAGTCAGGGAGTCCCCGCTCTCTCTCTCTCTCTCTCTCTCTCTCTCTCCTCCCTCCATCCCTCCCTCCCCTCTCCTCCAACCCCACGTCTTTCAGCTGCTGGAGGAGCTGGAGGGAGTCCCCCCCCTCCCCTCCTCCTCCTCCTCCTCCCTCCATCCCTGCTCCTCTCAGAAGGAGGGGTGTAAAGTGAGCGGCGAGCGGCGCAAGAGGAGAGGAGGCTTGGAGCGTGCTGGAGCTGGCAGCGGGCCAATGAGAGAGCGAGCGAGAGAGCGAGCGAGAGAGCGAGCAGGGGTTACAGTTCCTCTCTATGACTCGTGTCTCCGTGCAGAACGTGCGCTGCCGAACTCAACTAATCACCTGCAGAACAGCAGCGCGCGCCGGGATGGATCGTTCCTCCCTTTCCTGTCTGCACTCAAACGCATCATATTCGTGTTCTGATTAGTTTCCAAAATCATCAATAAACTCCGACTGGAATAACGACGCGACGGAGGTTCACCCCGGAGTCAGCAGACATCTGCGCGCGGGGTTGTGCGCGCAACTCTTATCCAGTTTCTCCAACGTAATTTCAACTGGATTCACCGGATTCGACAGCTTGATCCTCCCCGTGTCCTCCTCGTGTTCCCGGTCATTCTCCACACGAACGGTGGAACGGTTATGAACAGATCCACATCGATCCACATCGATCCACATGGATCCACATGGATCCGCTCCATCAGCGATCCCTCCAGCGTCTCTCCACCACTGGAGCATCAGGGTCTTGGGATGAGGATTGGGATGCATGCCGCAGGTTCGAGTCCCGCTCCTGACGTTCCCCCCTCCCTCCAATATTCCTCCTTCTCCGTTGTGTCCTGCCTGATGAAAAGCAAAATGAAGGAGGGAAAAGGAGGGAGGTCTATAGTGGCTAGAGAGGCTGTCTTGTACCGGGAAGGTCACGGGTTCAACCCCCACAACGACTTGTCCCTGCCGAAGTGCCCTTGAGCAAGACGCTGGTCCTCTCCTTCCTCCAGAGAAGCCAGGCAGTCAGGGCTGTTCGGCACGCCGAGCCACCTCCGTTCCAAAGAGACGACTGGCTTCAATTAGGTCCTCTCCCTGTGATCATGGTTATTACCGGCCGTTACGTAACAAGAGAGGCAGCCTGCATGGAGACCCTGACCCCAGCTGGAGCGCACGCACACACACACACACACACACACACACACACACACACACAGTAAGAGATGCAGAACAGACACAGAGGAGGTCAAAGAGAGAGAGAGAGAGAGAGAGTGGGGGAGAGAGACATAGAAGAAGAGTGAGAAAGCCTCTCTCCTCGTCTGCATCACCAGCCCATCCATTCTCTCTCTTCGTCACCTTGTCTGCCCTCGTCTCCTTCCTCCCTTGTCTCCTTCCTCCCTCCTTTCCTTCTTCTCTCTGTTTTAGTTAGTTTGGTCTTCATTCCTCTCTCTCTCCCTCCATCCCTCTTTTCCTCCCTCGGTTACTCTCTCCATTCACCACAGGCCAAAGACAACGCGCCCCATGTTTTCACTGCGAAGCACAAAAGGGATTTATGCTTTTTCTATGATATTTTCCTAAAGAATACCAGGCGCCCTCTCTCTCTCCCTCTCTCTCTCTCTCTCTCTCTCTCTCTTCTCTCTCTCTTCCTCTCTTTCTCTCTCTCCTTCTCCTTTCCGTCTCACACTTTCTCTGAGCGGCTCAATGCTGCCGCCTAGCGGAGAGGAAGCACATGGCGCCCAGCCAGAAAGAGAGGAAGAAAGAGAGAGAGAGAAGCATGAAGAGGGAGAGATGGAAGGGGGGATGGTGAAAACAGAAAGGAGAGACAAAAGAGACAAATAGAAAAATAGGAAGAGAGAAGAGAAAGAGGAAGGAACCATTACACAGTCTTAGTCATGGACCGGTCGCTCACTGCCATCAGCTGTTTTTACACACACACACACACACACACACACACTGTACTGTTACTGTACAGTCACAAATTACCCACATTGCACCCTGTCAGCAGATAAGTCAATCAGCTGATATTCATGGGTACTGAGAAGACGAGACCGTAGGACCCTCGTCACAACCAGCACATGTTCTTCATCACGGACCTGAACCTCCGAGCTTCTTCTTCTGCCTCCAGATGTGATGACGCTCTCTCGGTCCGCCAGGTCAGGAAGCCTCTGGAGACAGGAAGTGATGCGGTTTTTTTTACGTTTCAGCAGAAGAAGAACTGGGTAGTTAGCGTGAGCAGCGATAGCCACCGGGGCTGAACAGACAAAGAGGAGAGCGCCACCTACAGGAACTCAGGTGCACCCGACCGTTCACCATGCTAACTCAACTCTGCACTCAAGTTGAAAAGGTCAATCAGTGTTGAAGTGTTGAGTTTGGCGTCTTGCTCAAGGGCACGTTGGACACAGTAGCTGCTGCCTCTCTAACTGAAACTGACGTGGGACCACTTCCTCAACATCCTGCGCGTCGTCGGAGTCAACTTTATCGATACGGCGCCTGAAACGGTTTGTTACAAAGAGCTAGGGTGACAAATGTGTCCAACGAGGTCACACAGGTCAACAGCAGCTAGCTAGGGATGAAATAGCGAGGGGGGCGGGGCTAGCAAAACACGTATGACCTCTGGCGACCTCTACTGGCGACCGGCGGGAGTCGCGACAACATCGACTCGCTCCCCTTGAGATACGGTGGCCTGGGATTGAGTAGAGCGCGAGGAGGAGAGTGAGGAACATCAACACCTGGTCAAATGATCGCTGAGTCATCGGTATTGATCAGCGGTATTGATCAGTGGTATTGATCATCGATAGAGTACGGTCATGTTGCGCTATGGGGGAGTAAAAACTTGATCTCCCCTTCAGCAGTTCCATTTGAAAAAGGTCTCAGCTTTGATTCGAAGGATTGCGGCACAGTAACGGTTTATTTTAGTTGACAAAGTAGAGTTCAGAGGTCACAGTGTTCTTGTGCAACACGTACCGGCTGACCCTGAACCCGCTTCAAGGTCGTGACCTCTCCGATAATGTGTGAACCTCAAAAAAAGTCTTTCAATCCCAGGAGGTCGCGGCGCTTAGCCCGTTAACACCGTCGTTGGATACTTACCACTGCTGGGTGGTGTGTGTGTGTGTGTGTGTGTGTGTGTGTGTGTGTGTGTGTGTTGCTTTGTATAAGCGAAGAGGCTTTATCTGTACATTCCTTAGCGATGTCCGTTTAAGCTTTTAACACTTTACCTAAACACACACACACACACACACACACACACACACACACTTGCTCACCTCAGTTACCCCTTCAGCGGAGACTGACAGTGTGTGTGTGAGAGAGAGAGAGAGAGACAGTGTGTGTGTGTGTGTGTGTGTGAGAGAGAGAGAGACAGTGTGTGTGTGTGTGTGTGTGTGTGTGAGAGAGAGACAGTGTGTGTGTGTGTGATGTGTGTGAATTTTGTTACCAAGCATATTTTCAGTTTCCTCTGACCCCGCCGAGGTGTTTAGGTTGGGCTTTAGAGGGCTTAGCAGGACCCAGGACCCAGAGAGAGAGAGAGAGAGTGAGAGAAAGAGAGAGAGAGAGAGAGAGAGAGAGAAAGAGAGAGAGAGAGAGAGAGAGAGAAAGAGAGAGAGAGAGAGAGAGAGAGAGAGGGGGGGTGGTGGTAATGATGTCATTACCACAGATGTACAGTAAGGAGAGATTCCCAGGAACACAATCCTCTCTGATCAACAGGAACTAACCAGCTCACTGGGTTCTCGTATCGGCACGACACCGGGCGTTGAAAAAAGCGACGTCAGGATGCTGCTCACAGGCTGCAGCGCAACACCGAGGGAGGGGAATTCTGGGAAGTGGCGGTGGGTGTCATTTACCATCTGTTGGTTGAGCACACTACTGCTGAACAAGTGAAAGTATGCCTCTCTAGCGAAACCTTGTAACCCTGAAAGCGGAACCACGGCGAGCGATGACAGCGTGACCTCCGGGACGTCCTGATGGTGGTGAACGCTAACGGGGTTCTGAGGAACCTGATATTTAACCTCAGGCTCCAGGCTCAGACCTGGTAACAGACGATAACACTACCTGGTAACTCTACCTGGTAACAGACGATAACTCTACCTGGTAACAGACGATAACACTACCTGGTAACTCTACCTGGTAACAGACGGTAACACTACCTGGTAACTCTACCTGGTAACAGACGATAACACTACCTGGTAACTCTACCTGGTAACAGACGATAACTCTACCTGGTAACAGACGATAACACTACCTGGTAACTCTACCTGGTAACAGACGATAACTCTACCTGGTAACAGACGATAACACTACCTGGTAACTCTACCTGGTAACACTACCTGGTAACTCTACCTGGTAACAGACGATAACACCACCTGGTAACTCTACCTGGTAACTCTACCTGGTAACACACGATAACTCTACCTGGTAACACTACCTGGTAACTCTACCTGGTAACAGACGATAACTCTACCTGGTAACTCTACCTGGTAACACTACCTGGTAACAGACGATAACACTACCTGGTAACTCTACCTGGTAACAGACGATAACTCGACCTGGTAACAGACGATAACACTACCTGGTAACTCTACCTGGTAACTCTACCTGGTAACACTACCTGGTAACTCTACCTGGTAACAGACGATAACACTACCTGGTAACAGACGATAACACTACCTGGTAACAGACGATAACTCTACCTGGTAACTCTACCTGGTAACAGACGATAACACCTGGTAACACTACCTGGTAACTCTACCTGGTAACTCTACCTGGTAACAGACGATAACACTACCTGGTAACACTACCTGGTAACAGACGATAACACTACCTGGTAACTCTACCTGGTAACAGACGATAACTCTACCTGGTAACAGACGATAACACTACCTGGTAACTCTACCTGGTAACTCTACCTGGTAACAGACGATAACTCTACCTGGTAACAGACGATAACTCTACCTGGTAACTCTACCTGGTAACACTACCTGGTAACTCTACCTGGTAACTCTACCTGGTAACAGACGATAACTCTACCTGGTAACAGACGATAACTCTACCTGGTAACTCTACCTGGTAACACTACCTGGTAACTCTACCTGGTAACTCTACCTGGTAACAGACGATAACTCTACCTGGTAACAGACGATAACTCTACCTGGTAACTCTACCTGGTAACTCTACCTGGTAACTCTACCTGGTAACTCTACCTGGTAACTCTACCTGGTAACAGACGATAACTCTACCTGGTAACAGACGATAACACCACCTGGTAACTCTACCTGGTAACTCTACCTGGTAACACACGATAACTCTACCTGGTAACTCTACCTGGTAACAGACGATAACTCTACCTGGTAACACTACCTGGTAACTCTACCTGGTAACAGACAATAACTCTACCTGGTAACTCTACCTGGTAACTCTACCTGGTAACAGACGATAACTCTACCTGGTAACACTACCTGGTAACTCTACCTGGTGACTCTACCTGGTAACAGACGATAACTCTACCTGGTAACAGACGATAACACTACCTGGTAACTCTACCTGGTAACTCTACCTGGTAACAGACGATAACTCTACCTGGTAACACTACCTGGTAACTCTACCTGGTAACTCTACCTGGTAACACTACCTGGTAACTCTACCTGGTAACAGACGATAACTCTACCTGGTAACACTACCTGGTAACACTACCTCCTCCTACTACCACTACTCCTACTACTAGTACCACTACCTCTATCGCTACTCCTACTCCTACTCCTACTCCTACTCCTCCTACTCCTACTCCTAGTACCTCCACCAGTACTCCTACTCCTACTCCTCCTCCTAGTACCTCTACCAGTACTCCTACTCCTACTACTCCTATTCCCTCCACCAGTACTCCTACTCATCCTACTCCTCCTCCTAGTACCTCTACCAGTACTCCTACTCCTAGTACCAGTACTCCTACTCCTACTCCCTCTACCAGTACTCCTACTCCTAGTACCTCCACCAGTACTCCTACTCCTAGTACCTCCACCAGTACTCCTAGTCCTACTCCCTCCACCAGTACTCCTACTCCTAGTACCAGTACTCCTACTCCTCTTACTCCTACTCCTCCTACTACTCCTACTCCTAGTACCTCTACCAGTACTCCTACTACTCCTACTCGTAGTACCTCTACCAGTACTCCTACTCCTGCTCCCACTACCAGTACTCCTACTCCTACTCCTCCTACTCCTAGTACCTCCACCAGTACTCCTACTCCTCCTACTCCTAGTACCTCTACCAGTACTCCTACTCCTAGTACCACTACCAGTACTCCTACTCCTAGTACCGCCACCAGTAGTCCTACTCCTAGTACCTCTACCAGTACTCCTACTACTCCTACTCCTAGCACCTCCACCAGTACTCCTAGTCCTAGTACCACTACCAGTATTCCTACTCTTAGTACCTCTACCAGTACTCCTAGTACTCCTACTCCTAGTACCTCCACCAGTAGTCCTACTCCTAGTACCTCTACCAGTACTCCTACCACTCCTACTCCTACTCCTAGTACTCCTACTCCTAGCACCTCCACCAGTACTCCTAGTCCTAGTACCACTACCAGTACTCCTACTCTTAGTACCTCTACCAGTACTCCTAGTACTCCTACTCCTAGTACCTCTACCAGTACTCCTACTCCTACTCCTAGTACCTCCACCAGTACTCCTACTCCTAGTACCTCTACCAGTACTCCTAGTACTCCTACTCCTACTCCTAGTACCTCCACCAGTACTCCTACTCCTCCTACTCCTAGTACCACTACCAGTACTCCTAGTACTCCTACTCCTAGTACCTCTACCAGTACTCCTACTCCTCCTACTCCTAGTACCACTACCAGTACTCCTAGTACTCCTACTCCTAGTACCACTACCAATACTCCTAGTACTCCTAGTCCTAGTACCTCTACCAGTACTCCTACTCCTCCTACTCTTAGTACCACTACCAGTACTCCTAGTACTCCTACTCCTAGTACCACTACCAGTACTCCTAGTACTCCTACTCCTAGTACCTCTACCAGTACTCCTAGTACTCCTACTCCTAGTACCTCTACCAGTACTCCTAGTACTCCTACTCCTAGTACCTCTACCAGTACTCCTAGTACTCCTACTCCTAGTACCTCTACCAGTACTCCTACTCCTCCTACTCCTAGTACCACTACCAGTACTCCTAGTACTCCTACTCCTAGTACCACTACCAATACTCCTAGTACTCCTAGTCCTAGTACCTCTACCAGTACTCCTACTCCTCCTACTCTTAGTACCACTACCAGTACTCCTAGTACTCCTACTCCTAGTACCACTACCAATACTCCTAGTACTCCTAGTCCTAGTACCTCTACCAGTACTCCTACTCCTCCTACTCTTAGTACCACTACCAGTACTCCTAGTACTCCTACTCCTAGTACCACTACCAATACTCCTAGTACTCCTACTCCTAGTACCTCCACCAGTACTCCTACTCCTCCTACTCCTAGTACCACTACCAGTACTCCTAGTACTCCTACTCCTAGTACCTCTACCAGTACTCCTAGTACTCCTACTCCTAGTACCACTACCAGTACTCCTAGTACTCCTACTCCTAGTACCTCTACCAGTACTCCTAGTACTCCTACTCCTAGTACCTCTACCAGTACTCCTAGTACTCCTACTCCTAGTACTCCTACTAACTCTAATAACGTTTCTTCTCCAAACAGCTTCAGATGTAGATAATGAAATAAAGACCAAAATTAAACATGATCCCAAACAAATGTTGGATTTCTCCTCCGGGGATCAATTTGGAATAAAAAAAACAAAAAAAAAACAACAACAAAGCAACAAAACATATCAGAGAATGAAAGAAGGATCTGTAATGGTTTGATGCCCACAGGATATGGGGTCAGTGACTAAGTGTGGTTGAGACGTTCGGGGTTTCATGCCGGCTCCTTGAACTAATTAAGTACAAAG
>JAXDDW010000193.1:342500-347500 GCA_034670385.1 Hoplostethus mediterraneus
TGAAGCCAGCGGCCCGCCGAGGTTCAGAGGTCAAGGCAGGTGAGAGGTCAAAGGCCGCTAAAAGCAGAGAAAGTGGTTTGACCTTTAGCAACTGAAGTGGCCATGTTGGCACCTGTCCATCTCCCCCTCCTCCCTCCCTCCTCCCTCCCTCCCTCCCTCCCTCCGAGGCTCGATGATGAAGTTTAACTTTGGCTCGGGGCCGGTGATCTCCGATGTCGTCTGATTCAGCCTCGGGTCAAAGGTCAGAGGTCGACACTCGTCCATCACCACCGTCACCTCTACCTTCTTCCCTTCCCTCCATCCATCCCTAAGTCCGTCAGAGTTTGGGGTTCAAAGGTCGCTAAAAAGGAGGGGAAGCGCCGAGCACCCTCCCGACACCTGTCCGTCAAATCCCTTTATCCCTCCCTCCTCGCGGGTCAAAGGTCACTAAAAGCTCAACGTTTCTCAACAGGCAAGGGAAAAAGAGGAAAACAACACGTTGACACCTGCCTGTCTCTCTCTCCCCCTCTCTCCCCTCCCCCCTTCTAACCTCCCTCCATCTTCTCGCCAGCGGGCCGGACGTTTCAGGGCGTCTACGCTTCCTCACGTTTCAAGCATCGACGAAGGTGATCACACGTGGTCCCTAAAGGTGAGACTCCCGACCCGCCAGGACTTCTGGGTATTGTAGTTTTTTTTGTTTAAAAAAAAAAAAAAAAAAGTGAACCTTTCTCTGACAGCCCGCCGGGACACAGAGACACGCCGAAACCATCGAGTCGACCGCGTGTCCGGGCTCTGGCGTCTCATCAGCCCGCCGGTCACACTCTTGACCTTTGAGAGCAAGAGGTCAAAGGTCGTCGACAGAGGTTATCTGGCGCTCTACCAGCCACACACTTTACTTTTATCTCTCCTCCATCGTTCCTCTCCTCCGTCTAAATAAAGTTCCTCATATACTGACTTAACGTTCTCCTCTCTCCCTCCCCATCTCTCTCTCTCTCTCTCTTTTCCACCCTCCCTCGCTCCTCATCAGCAGTGATAGAGTAGTTGTGCAACCTCCTGAAAGTGAGAGGGCTAAAATGGAATGAACGTGGAAAAAAAAGAGAAAAGAGAAAGAGAAAGAGATGAGAGAGGAGAGTGGTGCCGGTTCACCCAGGGGTCCCGGCTGTCAATTAGACACTGCGCAGACAGAGAGAGAGAGAGGGACGAGAGACACCGAGCAACGGGGGAAAATATGACGAGGCTGGAGGAGAGAGAGAGAGAGAGAGAGAGAGGGGAGAGAGGGGGAGGTCAGGAGGAGGGTAACTAGATCTAGGAACGAGCGAGACGATAAACGAGTGCGAGGGGCCTGCCGGGAGAAATGGAGACGGAGCGCCGGGTCGGTCCGGGGTCACGCGCCCCGGGTACGACCTTCTCAAGGTCAAGATGGACGCCGCCACCTTCAGAACACCAACATAGGAACATACAGGCTAGCAGGGGAGTCAGCGGCGGGAGTGTTTCTCAACCCGCCCGTGTGTGTGTGTGTGTGTGGGTCCCAGACACACACACACACACACACACACACACACACACACACACACTCACACACACGCACACACGCACGCACACACACACAGGAAGGGGTGTAGATGCAGGTTGTATCGGGGAGACAGACAGAGGTCAGGACTGATAACACAGAACAATGACCTGACCCGGTCACCACATAGTCAGCGTGTGTGTGTGTGTGTGTGTGTGTGTGTGGTGAAAGTCCTACCTTATGTGTGAGAGTAGTGGAAGAGGAAGAGGAAGAGGAAGCTGTGTGTGTGTGTGTGTGTGTGTGTGTTGAGAGAGAAAGTTCATTTGTCTTGTGAAGATCATTATTCCTGAGAAATTGGTGTGTGTGTGTGTGTGTGTGTGTGTGTGTGTGTGAGACAGAACCACCTTGACCCCCGCGTTGCCCCGCTCCCCCGCATTCCTGACCGCTAGCTGACCATTGGTCGGAAGTGCCGGACCGCCGCTCTCCTCCCATCCAATCAGATGACTGAATAGCTCTGTTGCCGTGACCACGGCTTGACCTGTCGCCGCGGCGATAAGTTGGCCGGCCACAGACAGGACAGGAAGGTGAGAGAGGGGCCAAGGAATACACACACACACACACACACAAATACACACACACACACACACACACACAAATACACACACACACACACAAATACACACACACACACACACACACACATAATGGCTCCCACTCATAAATCCTCAGATATAAACTCCCTCCAACACACATTTGACCACTGACTATTTTTGCTGTTATCTTGAGCAGAGCAGGATCACACAACCCTGTGTGTGTGTGTGTGTGTGTGTGTGTGTGTGTGTGTGTGTGTGTGTGAGAGAGATCAGATAAGGGGTGCTGTGGGGGTCTGACGGCTAGTTCTCACCCCTCCCTGACACTTATCCAACTGACCCTAAACTGCACCCAGCCCACCACAGAAATGTGAGTGTGTGTGTGTGTGTGCGTGTGTTAAGGCCTTCGAATGTGTTTGCGTGTGCACTTGGTGTATTGGTGTGTGTGTGTGTGTGTGTGTGTGTGTGTGTGTGCATGCAAAAGCAAATGTGACGCTGCAGTCTAGCGTGTTTGCGTGCTTGTACGTGTTGGTGCATGCTCGTGCGTGCATGTGTGTGCATGTGTGTGCGTGTGTGTGCGCGCCTTCAAATATGAGTGTGTTGCTATATTTTCACGTGCACTTGCATTTGTCAGCGTGCACGCTCGTCAAAGCGCGTTACTGCATTTTGCACAAACGTGAAGTGTTTGCGTACATGTTTAAGTGTGTGTGTGTGTGTGTGTGTGTCACCCTCTCTCTCTCTCTCTCTCGGCGGGGCGAGCATTTAGATGTCCGTCTGGTGCTCATCCTCCTCTCGCCCTCTTTCTTCTCCCCTCATCCCCCTCTCTTTCACCCCTCTCGTCTCCCCTATTCATCCCCCCTTCTGTGGCCGGTCAAACGGATGAAGGGAAGTGTCAGCCTCCCGAGGAGAGAGAGAGAGAGAGAGAGGGGCGAGGGAGAGCGGGAGACCACCCTGCATGTCCGTCTCACCCACCGTATCACTTTCACCTGACTGCACTCTTTCACTCGTCATCCCTCGCTTCCCCCCCCCTCCTCCTTTTCTCCTCCGTCCACATATTCAACGTCTTGTTTTCTCTCAAGACTCTGCTGGCCAGAAAGCTTCTTCCTCTTCCTCGCCCTTCATCTTCCTCCACGTTCACTCGTCCGTTCCCTCCATCTCTTCTCCTCCCATCCCTCAAAACTTTCCACTCGCCTCCCCCATATTATCATTTATCTCCCCCCCCCTCCTCCCCCGGCCGTCTCCCTCTCCTCCTCTTTCCCCATCGCCGTCCGCTACGTCTGGCGAAGAGTGGAGAGGTCAAAGGTCAACCTGTCGCTGATGTGGTCGAGCGTGCACACCCCCACACACACACACTCTCTGTCTCTCACACACACACTCACACACACTCTCCCTCTCTCTCACACACACACACACACACACACACTCTCTCTCTCTCACTCACACCTGAAGGTTGACCCCTGGGCAGGTCCTTCTGTCCTTCTCTCTGGTTACCTTCCCTGCTTCCTTCCCTGCTTCCTTCCCCTCTCCTCCCAGCCTCCATCACTCCTCCTCCACGTCCTCTCGTCTTCCATTCCTCCCCCTCCTAACCTCCCTTCTCCTCTACCTCTCTCTCTACACCCCCCTCCATCCCTCCATCCCTCCATCCCAGGGTCTAGACAGTAGGAGCCTGAATGCAGGTAGGAGGAGGGGGACGGGCTCGGTGTGACATCACTACACTGATGCATGCTGGTCTACGTTGTAGTTTGTTTTAAAGGGTTTGCATTCCAGGCTGAAATCTGTGGATTATTCTCCTAATATTGAGGGGGGCGTGTCACCCTGTCTCCCCCGTCTCCCCCTCTCTCCCTCCCCCTCTCTAAATCTATCCTCCCTCCCTCTGTCCTACTCCTCCCTGCCTCCCTCTCTAGTCTGGGTTATGAGGAGGTGAGATGGAGGTCTGCTTTCCCACTGGGCCTCATCTCATCCCTTAACACACACAAACACACACACACACACACGCACACACACACACACACACACACACACACACGCGCACACACACACAGCTATCCTGTCACTGGATAATCGCTACTGGCTACGCCGGTCAATCTTGACACACACAGACATATAGACACACACACACACAAACGTACACACATACACGTGCACACACACACGCACACACACGCACACACACACGCAGAGCGGATGAGGGGAGCAGTAGTCATGCTGTGACATGTTGCTTTTGGAGAGAGAGAGGGAAGCCTCATGAGGTAATGGTTGGGACACACACACACACACACACACACACACACACACACACACACACACACACACACACACACACACACACACACACACACACACACACACACACACACACACACACACACACACACACACACACACACACACACACACACACACACACACGGCAGGCGTCAGACAGAGGGCAGACAGTTTAGAGAGAGAACGTGTGTGTGCGCTCCTGAGGGAATCGACCGTCTGGACCGAGGAGACCAAGGAGCACCGGAGAGAGGGTCAAGAGGGAGGACACACAGACGGACAGAGAGAAGGAGGGATGGAGGGAAGATGGAGAGGTAGAAGAGGGAAGGAATGAGAGCAGACAGAAAAATATATGAAAGAGGCCAGAAAGGAGCGAGGGAGGGAGGAGGAGTGGAAAACAGGAAGAAGACAAAAGATGACGGGAGAAAAAGACGAAGAAGAACGCAGGAAAGGAAGAGGAGAGGAGGAGTTATTCATGTGTAGTCAATACACTGTACTTACTGTTCATCTAACAGTCATGCCAATAAAGTTGATTCAGAGTTTTGAAAGTTTGAAAGAAGAGAAGAAGAAGAAGAAGAAGAAGAAGAAGAAGAAAAGACCAGAAGAGATCCAAACAGAAGAGAGAGATGAATGGATGGAATTTCACTGTCTGTGGTCAA
>JAXDDW010000193.1:355000-357500 GCA_034670385.1 Hoplostethus mediterraneus
CTCGGTCACCTCCTCACCCCGCCGCCGCCCTGCACGCATGTCACTGCACATCACGTCACACACACACACACACACACACACACACACACACACACACACACACACACACACACACACACACACACACACACACACACACACACACACACACACACACACACACACACACACACACACACACACCGTGACCTGCGCTGTGACTCTAAGAACTTTGATCATGTAAATCCAAGCCTCGCAATCTTTCATTCCTCCTTTTCTCTCCGTCTCCGCCTCTTCTCTCCCTCTCCCAGAAAATGAGGGAGACGGAGGTGAAAAAGAGGGAGGGGGGGGGGGGGGGGGGCTGATGGAAAGGAGGGAGGGAAAGGAAGGAGGGGTGAGGGAGGGATGGAGGAGAGAAGGAGGGAAGGAGGCAGGAGATGCAGGAAGGAGAGAAAAGAAGGGGTAAGGGAAGGAGAGAGGGAGGGACAGAGAAGAGGGAGAAAGAAGGAAATGGGGAGGAAGGGAGAAGAGAGGGAGGATCAGGAGGCAGGGGAGGAGGGGAGGAGGGGGGAGGGAGGGAGGGAGACATTTCCACCACAGAGAGAAAGGGATGCTCTCTAGACGTGGTATTGGTTGTTCCGTAGCGCCCCCTGTGGTCTCAACGGCAAACTACAACGCAGTAAACCAAGCCGTTACCGTGGTTACCGACTTATCAAGCTAGAAATACTGAATTATCATCAGGTGAATTATAATAACGGTTTCAAATAAACTTCAAAGTAACTTAATGTGTCAGAACAACAAGCTTCTCACACACTTTGATGTTCAGGGCTGTGTGTGTGTGTGTGTGTGTGTGTGTGTGTGTGTGTGGTGGGAGAAAAATGAGGAAGGAACAAAGAAGAAGAGAAGAAAGGAGAAAAAAAGAAGGATGGTAGGAAAGAAAGAAAGAAGAGAGGAAGGAAGTAAGGAAGGAGGGAAAGAAATACAAGGTAAGAAAGAAGTGAGGAAGGAAAGAAGAAAGGCAGAAGATGGAGGGAGGGAGGGAGGGGGGAGGGGGGGGAGGGAGGGTGATGTAAGAAAGCAGGAAGACATCCACACTCACTCTCACACTCGTGCACGTCGGTGTTGAGCTGGTGCAGAGCGCCCATGGAGATCTGTCGGAGGTCCGGGTCCAGCAGGAGCTGCAGCAGGGAGGTGGAGATGTGTTTACACGCCGACATGCAGGCCGTCTGGGCTACCTTACCCTGGGGGGGGGGGGGGGGGGGGGGGGGAGAGGGGAGAGGGGGGGAGGAGAGGGGGGAGAAAGAGAGACAACGTTAAAGTTCCTTATTTTTATCAGCCTCCTTGGATTTCCTGTCAATAAAGTTTGAGTTCCTGTAGGTGGCGCTCTTTTCTTTGTAGCTATCGCTGCTCATGCTAGCTACCCAGTTCTTCTTCTGCTGAAACGTTAAACGCATCACTTCCTGTCTCCAGAGGGTTTCTCCAGGCAGTGTGTTACTTACAGAGATGAAACCCTCCTGAAGACCCTGGAAGGTTTTCAGTGATTCAGTGGAGGATGAGAGAGAGAGAGAGAGAGAGAGAGAGAGAGAGAGAGAGAGAGAGAGAGAGAGAGAGAGAGAGAGAGAGAGAGACTTTGACTTTTGATGAAAGAAGACATGAAAACACACACACACACAGAACAGAGAAAGGGCTTGTTCAGAGGCATGCAGGTCCAGATACATTCTCTCTCACACACACTGACACACACACACACACACACACACACACACACGCATTAATAAGTGTCCAGGTGCAGTCAGAATGATGAAGGAGGTTAATAAGAATAAAAGCAGCGGATGAGGAAGTTCATGACAACGCATTAATACAGAAACCACAACAGGTGTTGTGTGTGTGTGTGTGTGTGTGTGTGTGATTGTGTAGGAATGTGTGTGTGATCTAGTGACTAGCGCAGCCTTGTTCTTGACCTCCACGTCTGCATTCCAAGAAAATGAAGTACAGAGATGAAGAAAAGAAAAAAAAAATTTTGTTTTTTTAGTTTTGGATGAAAAAAAAGGAAGGGAGCAGGGAGAGAAAGAAAGAAAGAAAAAAGAAAAAGAAAGAAAATGGAAGAGTGGAAGAAAGAAAGAGCAGAAAAAAGAGGGAAAGAAAGGAAGAGCAAAAGAAATAAATAAAATGTCCTTTTGGACAGAGAGTTGATCTACATCGATCCTGGTGACACTGAAGTGATTTAACAGCAAACACCCCGTCGTTCAGTTGTAACGCTGCTCTCTCTCCAGGAGATACTGGAGATACTGGAGATACAGGAGATACTGGAGATACAGGAGATACTAGAGATACTGGAGATACTGGAGATACTAGAGATACAGGAGATACAGGAGATACTAGAGATACTGGAGATACTAGAGATACTAGGGATACTGGAGATACTAGAGATACTAGGGATACTGGAGATACTAGAGATACTAGGGATACTAGAGATACTAGGGATACTGGAGATACTAGAGATACTGGAGATACTAGAGAT
>JAXDDW010000193.1:362500-365000 GCA_034670385.1 Hoplostethus mediterraneus
ATCCCTGAGTACTTCTCATCTCCACCCTCTCATCTCCACCTCCTCATCTCCACCCTCTCATCTCCACCTCCTCATCTCCACCTTCTCATCTCCACCTCCTCATCTCCACCTTCTCATCTCCACCTCCTTATCTCCACCTTCTCATCTCCACCTCCTTATCTCCACCTCCTCATCTGCACCTCCTCATCTGCACCTCCTCATCTGCACCTCCTCATCTCCACCTCCTCATCTGCACCTCCTCATCTCCACCTCCTCATCTCCACCTTCTCATCTCCACCTCCTCATCTCCACCTTCTCATCTGCACCTTCTCATCTCCACCTTCTCATCTGCACCTTCTCATCTGCACCCTCTCATCTCCACCTCCTCATCTCCACCTTCTCATCTGCACCTTCTCATCTCCACCCTCTCATCTCCACCTCCTTATCTCCACCTCCTCATCTCCACCTCCTCATCTCCACCTCCTCATCTCCACCTTCTCATCTCCACCTTCTTCATCAGAACGGTGAAGAAAACCCAGTAAAGAAGGCAGTAAAATAAAGCAGGAGTTGTGTAATAAATCTGGCTTCGTGTTTGGTTTCATGTTACGGACCTTAGCGGGCGGAAGCAGCGTCTTGCTGTGGTTGGCTTGACTGGGCTGTGATTGACAGGAGGCGGGTCCTGTGTGTAGTAGTCTGTTGGTGTGCACGTGCTTACTAGCTTGGAGTTGCATGACTTCCAGAAGTGATAAAAACATTAAATCTTGGTCTTGGTCTCTCTCCGACATCGGCCCCGCCCCCCTCTGAGTAGATCTCTCCCTCTCCCTTCTATTGTATTTCTACTGACTCATATTATCTTTACTTCTGCACAGATTTTAACCATCAGTATTGTTTTCTTTCATCTTTCGTTCACTGTTGAGATTTGATTTTACAAATATAATGTACTTATTATTACTACTGTTATGAGATGTACTAGCAGTGATGGTGGTAATAGTAATAGTAGTAATAGTTGCAGTATTGGTAGTATTTCCTTTCAAATCCACTTCTATTCTATCCCAACAGGTTCTGATCTTCTATCAACCCGACTCCCTTCAATCCGAATTCAACTCTCTTCTATGCTGACCTCTTAATCCAGAGGGTCAAACCACCCAGCTATTTAGATCCATAGCATCTGATCTACTTAGGAGGCCCGACACCGCCAGTGTGTGTGTGTGTGTGTGTGTGTGTGTGTGTGTGTGTGTGTGTGTGTGTGTGTGTGTGTGTGTGTGTGTGTCAGGGTCACGTCCAGGTCTGGGGGGCCGTAGGGAAAGCTCCTTACGGGGGCTGGAAAACACTTAGCTCGCGACCGGCTTGCATCAGATCCTTGTGTGAGAGAGCCTTAAAACTGACCTGTGTGTGAGTGTGTGTGTGTGTGTGTGTGTGTGTGTGTGTGTAGGTCTTATGAAAAGCATTCATGTGCTTACGATCGTCTCACCAGAACACAGGGAAGGTGGATTAAGCTAAGTGTGTGTTTATGAGTGGTATTCCTGTGTAGATGTTGATGTAATGTACGTGGTCGTGGTGTTTCTGTTTCCTGAAGCAGGTTAGGAAACATTCAACCATCACTTCCATTACTTTACCAGACAACTAGGCTCTTAAATATGATAACTGATCACTCTACTACTGATCGATCTACTTCGACTGATGACAAGTTCCTCTATGGGTTGAGGAAATTCATTTGTGCTGACGAACCCCTTTCTGAAGAAATGCAAAGGTTGTTCAGAAAACTCCTCTTAGCTCCTGAAAAGTTGACATCTTGGAGATACGAGGTGAGCTGACAGCAGCAGTGTGTGTGTGTGTGTGTGTGTGTGTGTGTGTGTGTGTGTGTGTGTGAGAGACTACAATGTCAGCTCCAGGCTATAGAGTCAATAGCCAGAGCCAGTGTCTAATCTTGGGCTGCTGACCCAACCAGCTAACCACTAAATGAGCTTAACGAGCCCGCATGTTAACGACCCCCCCTAACGAGCCCCATGTTAACGACCCCCCCCTAATGAGCCCCATGTTAACGACCCCCATGTTAACGACCCACCCCCCTAACGAGCCCCATGTTAATGACCCCCCCTAACGAGCTGACGCTAACGAGCTAAAGCAGATTGTCACGCCCTGTGACATGCCATGCTAATATGCACAGAGACTGGTAAGTACAGTAGACACATACTTACATAACACACACACACACACACACACACAAATGTATATACACACACATATAAACTCATATGCAGTACATACACAGTGAATACACACACTACAAACAAATAAGGACACATGCACACTTAATGCTCGTCTTTATCACCCTGAGAAGATGGTGTGTGTGTGTGTGTGTGTGTGTGTGTGTGTGTGTGTGTGTGTACTAACAGGCAGGTTGGTGAAGACAGTGAAGGTGCTCTTCAGGAAAGCGATCAGGTCCGTCAGGTAGTCACTGGGGGTCAAGGCCCCGCCTCCCTGCACCGCCGCCATCCAATCATAATCGGCCAGCTGCAGG
>JAXDDW010000193.1:372500-375000 GCA_034670385.1 Hoplostethus mediterraneus
AGGTCCAACACCAGGTCAGGGTCATCACAGTAGGACTGGGGAGACAGGTGAGAGAGTCAGTGCGTGTGTGTGTGTGTGTGTGTGTGTGTGTGTGTGTGCGTGTGTGTCCTCTTACAGAGTGTGTCCTCAGGGCAGCGATGGTCTTAGACAGGGCTAACTCCCACAGCTCGTCTACATAGGCTCTGTTGACCAAACCCTGTGTAGTATGGAGGATGTGATCCTCCACCACAAAGAACCTGGAGGGGGGAGGGAGGGAGAGGGGGAGGGAGGAGAGAGGGGAGAGAAGGAAGATTAAAGATGCATTTTGAAAGATCAATAAATCTTTGTCAAATTCATTGTGATACCTTGGTGTCATTTCCATAAACAAACAAGACCACAGTGGAGACGACTGGTAGCCTCTACCTCACCAGTGGTGTTGTTACTAGTGTTTCTCCACATTAAGACTACATTTCCCATAACCCCCCTCCCTGTCGTCTTTGTCTCTCCTGAAGAGGATCAACATGTTGAAGTGATTCCTCCATCTTCCTTTCTCTCCTTCCTCCATCTGCCGTCTCCAGAAACTCTTTATCTTTATCTCCGTTAGCACTGGAAGAACAGCGCCCACTTCCTGTTTGGTGAAGAACAGCGCCCACTTCCTGTTTGGTGAAGAACAGCGCCCTCTTCCTGTTTGGTGAAGAACAGCGCCCTCTTCCTGTTTGGTGAAGAACAGAACCTCTTCCTGTTTGGTGAAGAACAACGCCCTCTTCCTGTTTGGTGAAGAACAGAACCTCTTCCTGTTTGGTGAAGAACAACGCCCTCTTCCTGTTTGGTGAAGAACAGAACCTCTTCCTGTTTGGTGAAGAACAGAACCTCTTCCTGTTTGGTGAAGAACAACGCCCTCTTCCTGTTTGGTGAAGAACAGAACCTCTTCCTGTTTTGAGACAGAACCTCTTCCGTAGAAACAGACCTCTGTCCTTGGTGAAGAACAGCGCCCTCTTCCTGAGGTTGACAGGCTGGTAGAGGTTGACAGGTTGGTAGAGGTTGACAGGTTGGTAGAGGTTGACAGGCTGGTTGAGGTTGACAGGTTGGTTGAGGTTGACAGGTTGGTAGAGGTTGACAGGCTGGTAGAGGTTGACAGGTTGGTAGAGGTTGACAGGCTGGTTGAGGTTGACAGGTTGGTAGAGGTTGACAGGCTGGTTGAGGTTGACAGGTTGGTAGAGGTTGACAGGCTGGTAGAGGTTGACAGGCTGGTAGAGGTTGACAGGTTGGTAGAGGCTGACAGGCTGGTTGAGGTTGACAGGCTGGTAGAGGTTGACAGGCTGGTTGAGGTTGACAGGTTGGTTGAGGTTGACAGGCTGGTTGAGGTTGACAGGCTGGTTGAGGTTGACAGGTTGGTAGAGGTTGACAGGCTGGTAGAGGTTGACAGGCTGGTTGAGGTTGACAGGTTGGTTGAGGTTGACAGGCTGGTTGAGGTTGACAGGTTGGTAGAGGTTGACAGGCTGGTAGAGGTTGACAGGCTGGTAGAGGTTGACAGGCTGGTTGAGGTTGACAGGCTGGTAGAGGTTGACAGGTTGGTAGAGGTTGAGAGGTTGGTAGAGGTTGACAGGCTGGTTGAGGTTGACAGGCTGGTTGAGGTTGACAGGTTGGTAGAGGTTGACAGGCTGGTAGAGGTTGACAGGCTGGTAGAGGTTGACAGGTTGGTTGAGGTTGACAGGCTGGTTGAGGTTGACAGGCTGGTTGAGGTTGACAGGCTGGTAGAGGTTGACAGGCTGGTAGAGGTTGACAGGCTGGTAGAGGTTGACAGGTTGGTAGAGACTAGTAGAGGTGGTCTGGTTGGTTTACGGTAACGATAAGTAAGAGGTTTGTGTGGAAGAGCGTTTCTGAAATGAAGGACATGTTCTTCTACTAAAAAATAATATAGATGAAAGGATGAAAGGATGAAGGATGGAGGAAGAAAAAGAGAAAGGCAAATATGGCTGAACTGAACTTAAACTTCAGTATAAACAATATGGATCAGAGACACGAGATGACACTGTCCAATACTCTCAATGAGAATACCAGACGGGTGTGTGTGTGTGTGTGTGTGTGTGTGTGTGTGTGTGTGTGTGTGTGTGAGTCCAGCCCTGGCAGTGTTTATAGAAGTGTCTGCCCCAGTCAGACAGACAGAAGAAATAACAGCAATACGCCAAACACCGTCACACACTCACACTCCATCAATCCTCACCACTCTGGGTGTGTGTGTGTGTGTGTGTGTGTGAATACAGTGGAGATGGTTGGATGGAGTGATGGATGAGAGGAAAAACGAAGGAGGGGAGGGAGGATGTGGGCAGAGAGGAACGGATGGAAAGAATAGTGAAGAGGGAGGGAGGGCGAGATGAAAGGATGTCAGACGGTCAAATGAAACGAGGTGTCGCTCGACGTTTCTCCCTTCGCCAAGTTACACAGAAGAATAACTACGGGTGGACGGAGGGAGGGAGGGAGGAGGGGAGGGAGGGAGGGAGGGAGGGAGGGAGGGAGGGAC
>JAXDDW010000193.1:382500-392500 GCA_034670385.1 Hoplostethus mediterraneus
GAGGGGAAGAAGGGAGGAGAGCAGAGAAACGAAGAGAGGAAAAGTAGGGAAGAGAGGACAGGAAAGAAGGAAGGAGAAAGAAGACATGAGGCGAGGAAGAGCAATGAAGAGAGGAAAGAAGGGATAAGAGAAGAAGGAAAGACAAGAGGGAGGAGAAGAAAGGAAAAGAATGAGAAGAGAAGAGAAAAGACGAGAGGAGAGGAACCAAGAGAAGAAGAGAAGAGAGGGAACAGAGACTCAACGAAGCGAAGGGGCAGAAGGAGAAGGACACAAAGAGACGGCGAGGGCAGGAGTGGGGTGAGGAGACGGGAGGGGGGGAGGGAAGGAGGGAGGGAGAGCGCTGGCATCGCGGTTGCCATCGGCGCCAACGAGGACGTAACCCTGGCGACCGGGGGTCAGGCCTTTGTTCCAGCCAAGGTCTTCACGGAGGAGGAGGCCGAGCCGGAGCGTTCAGGAAGTCAATAAACCAAAAGGGCCGACGGGGACCCGGGGACCCTGAACGCACCGGGAGCTGCAGGGTGACGAGTTCAGCTCCATTCTGTCGAGCTGGCTGAGCTTTTGTATTTTCCTCTCCTTGATGTGTGAATAACAATGGTCGCCAAAAAAAAAAAAAAGAAGAAGAAGAAGGAGAAGGAGGAATTGTGATCCCACGAGTGATGACTTGAAGAGTTCATGTCCAAACCACCGTGGATCCAGTTTGAGAAGCAGAAGTTCACGTGGACCCGAGCTACCTACTGGCCTCCGCTTTGTGCTAGCAACATCGCTCTGATGTTGTCGCCCTGGACGACACGCGCAACATAACGGTGGAGCTGAGGTCGTAACCCCGGGTGATAAGGGTTGTCCAGCCGTGGAAGACAGCGGGTGTCCTCTCAGACCCGTGACACCAGAAGCATCACTTCTCTTCACGCCCACACTGATCAGCTCTTTTCCCTAGTGGACCAATCAGAAATCAGGTCGCATATCAAAAGGTCAATGACGTTTTAACCCGACTACATCTAGACCAGGGTTACTCAATGCGCGGCTCGCGGGCCACATGCGGCTCGTCAAGCTTTAATTGGTGGCTCGCATGGTAGCGTATAACAATATAACACAGCCAATACATTTTTTAAAATGTGCTACATAAATACACAATGAACACTGCACTACAAACATCGCATTATATTTCTCCTTTCACCTCAATTAATGTTGTTTCCAAAAGGGGGGTAACTGTCAAACCTGGCAACGCAGCACGCTTACAGCATTGTTTACAACACCGGCTTACTTGACCACTTGCAGGTCATGATAGCTCAGCTCAGGTCATGATAGCTCAGCTCAGGTCATGATAGCTCAGCTCAGGTCATGATGCTCAGGGCACAAAATGGATCGATTTCTAATAAAAAATAAAAAATAAACCAGACGGACAGACGCACAGCGTTGGAAGGAATAGTGAAGATAAAGAGTCTGAGGAAGCAGCAAACGAAAATCAACATGAAGATGCCGGAGAGGAGACGAGCAATAAATATGGTCTGAATTGAAAATGTATTGGCTGTGTTGTTTCTTTTTTGTGGGATGACCAATTTGACCAAAGTGGCTCTCCTTGACTTTGCTCTGCCAATGTGGCTCTTGTGAAAAAAATAGTGAGGATCACTGATCTAGAGGAACGAAACATGAGAAGCAATAAAATCCACGAGACCACAACAAGGTGACATCAGCCATTTAAGCCCCGCCCACCCGCTCAGACACGGTGCAGACTGCTTCAAGTGGTTTTACGTGGACTACGTGCGCCTATGACTTCACCCCCGCCCACCTGGGAGAGTGGCCCGGCCCTGATGGCACTTCACTACTGGGCACATGGAACGCACCATTAGGAGGGGGGAGGAGGGGGGAGGAGGGGGGGTGACGCACGGCCTGAGCCAAACACGTAGACGAGGAGAAGAGGAGAGGAGAGGAGAGAGAAGAGAGGAAAGGTAGAGAGAAGAGGAGAGGAGAAGAGAGTAGAGGAGAGGAGAGGAAAGGTAGAGAGAAGAGAGGAGAGAAGAGAAGAGAAGAGAAGAGAAGAGAGGAGAGGAAAGGTAGAGAGATGAGAGAAGAGAAGAGGAAAGGTAGAGAGGAGAGGAGAGGAAAGGTGGAGAGGAGAGGAAAGGTAGAGAGGAGAGGAGAGGAGAGGAGAGGAGAGGAGAGGAGAGAAGAGGAGGAGAGGAGAGGAGATGGTTGAAGTGTGACTCCTCCCTCCAGTCAGAGGAGGAGAAACCGTGATAACGTCTTCACCACTTCATCAGTTTCCTCACATCATCTTCCTCCTCTTCATCCTCCACGTCCAGAATGCCGGAGTCCTGTTCCGACACGGGACTGCCGCCCTGTCCGTCACTCTCAGGCCCCGCCCCCAGCACCCCCTCCTTCCTGGTGCGCCGGCCAACCAGGGCCCGCGGCTGCATGGAGACGGTGCTGTCCAATGAGCGCTGTATCTGGGCCTGGAACACACACGCACACACACACACACACACACACACACACACACCAGACACACACACACACCAGACACACACACACACACACACACACACACACACACACATTAGATTTTCTGTTGTTTTTAAAAAGGCATCAGTTGAATCCATTGCTCTCAGGTGATTGAGTCCCCGGAGTCTCTTTCAAGTGATCTACCGGATTCTACCGAAGAACATCCTGGCGGAGGATGGAGACCAGGCAGCCAGGATGGGAAGAACAGGAAGGGGGCGGAGAACGAGTCAAACTCAAAACAAAAGACGATGAAGTCAGCGTGGAGGAGACTCGGGGACAGTAAACAGAGAGGTGGCATCACGTTGATCAGGAACGTCAAGTCAGAGGAAGTCAGGTGGACCTGGTGGAGGGCTGTTGTGCTTTGGCACTGTGGGGACGATCAATAAAGTTTCCTGAATTGAAAAGGGAGAGAGGGAAGATAAACTGGTAGATTCTATTACGGGCTGATCCCAGGTCTGTCTGTGTGTTTAACATGCGATGAGGACGAGAAGGCGCTCAGGCCCAACCCCCCCGCCCCCCCCCAACCTGAACACCTCTGACATCACTTGAACTCCCATTGATGACCGATGATCATCACAAATGGGATCAATCGCTCCTCGGTCCAACAAGGGAGAGAAGCCTCGGCCTGTAAATGTTCTCATGTGCGAAGAGGCTCAGAAAACAACCCTGAACGCGCCCTCACCCTCCATTCCCACGCCTCCCCCTCCTCCTCCCCCCTTCTCCCCCCTCCACCCACAGTGGCCGGCAACACCACCAAAATATGTTTGTGGGAAAACGTTGTCACGGGGGGGAAATACTCTCACGTCTGGAGTGAGCGCATCTTTCCAGTCACGCCCAGGTCGAGGTGGCGGCGGAGGCTTCCTCGTCTGACACGCCGGCGCCGGCCCGTACCTTGTGTTCCTTGTGTTCCTTGTGTTCCTTGTGTTCCTTGTGTTCCTGAACCCGCCGATGCAGACGTCAATAATCTGCGTCAGACGGCGTCGAGTCAGCGCCTCGATTTCACCCGGTAATGAGAAAAACGTGTGTGAGAGCCCGGAAGAACGCGGTATCAGTGATGGTAGCAGAACACAATGCCATCTTTGATCTAATGCCCACATACATACACACACACACACACAATACACACACAATACACACCACACACACACCTAATGGCTCATATTAGACAATAAGATCAAACAAAATCAGAGGAAAGTCTCATACCTCTCTATGGAGGTATGACACACACACACACACACACACACACACACACACACACACACACACACACACACACACACACACACACACACACACACACACACACACACACACACACACACACACACACACACACACACACAGTAAGTCTACAACATCCAACCAACCGAAAACCCCCTCCGAATCGCTCAGAGTACTCAAAAATACTATGGTGGAAAAATACTGAGAGAAGTACTAGAAAGGAATACTGAGAAAAATACAGAGAAGTACTAGAAAGGAATATTGAGAGAAGTACTAGAACGGAATACTGAGAAAAATACAGAGAAGTACGAGAAAGGAATACTGTGAGAAGTACTAGAAAGGAATACTGTGAGAAAATGTATTTGAGAGACGAGGACAGAGAGAGGCCTGTTTGGTCATCGGTGTTTCCACGTCTTTACAAATGGATGTTTCTTTCATACGTGCAGATAAACACAACTCAACCTCAACAGAAAAGACCAGAGCAGCGGATAAAAGACAACACTGAGAGGAGGAGCCAATGAGACGAGGGGCCCCGAGTTAGCCCCGCCCCCTACGTCTGACCCTGTCAACACAGACGTCAGGACCGACGTCAAATAACTCAACGCTCTGTCTGAATGTGGCTCTTTAACATTCTTCTAACAGGTGACACACACACACACACACACACACACACACACACACACACACACACACACACACACACACACACACACACACACACACACACACACACACACACACACACACACACACACACACACACACACACACACACACACACACACACACACACACACACACACACACACACACACACACTTTTATCGCAGGTAGGAACCTTTTGTCCCCCGTCCTTTGTTTCCCATAGGGACCCGGTTCACTGTGGCACTTAGGAGCTCAAGTGGGGGAATGTGCGTCATTCCTCCAAAGAGGGTGAGAACAGAGGAGCAAAAGAGGAGGGGGGGGGGGTAGATGAGGAGGAGAAGATGGGGAGGTGGTGAGGAGGAGGAGAAGATGAAAAGAGCAACTGGAGAGAGAGAAGAAGGAGGAAGAAAACAGTAGATGAGGTGGAGGAGAAGATGGGGAGGTGGCGAGGAGGAGATGAAAAGAGCAACTGGATAGAGAGGAGGAGGAGGAAGAGGAGGAGAAGGAGGAAGAAAACAGTAGATGAGGAGCAGGAGAAGATGAAAAGAGCAACTGGATAGAGAGGAGGAGGAGGAGGAGGAGGAGGAGGAGGAGGAGGAGGAGGAGGAGGAGGAGGAAGAAAACAGTAGATTAAGAGCAGGAGAAGATGGGGAGGTGGCGAGGAGGAGATGAAAAGAGCAACTGGAGAGAGAGAAGGAGGAGGAGGAAGACAACAGTAGATGAGGAGCAGGTGGCGAGGAGGAGATGAAAAGAGCAACTGGAGAGAGAGAAGGAGGAGGAGGAGGAAGACAACAGTAGATGAGGAGCAGGAGAAGATGAAAAGAGCAACTGGATAGAGAGGAGGAGGAGGAGGAGGAGGAAGAAAACAGTAGATGAGGAGCAGGAGAAGATGGGGAGGTGGCGAGGAGGAGATGAAACGAGAGGAAGTGAGGAGAAACAGGAGGAGAGAGGAGTCTGGATGTTGGTGGTGATATCCCCGGTATGTTCTCTGTGTCTGCGGCTTGAGCTCTGGGGAGCCGACGCAAATTGCAAGTGAAGGAGCAAAGTTGCGGAGATCTCTCTGCTGACAGGCGGTCTGAACCGGTCTGAACCGGTCTGAACCGGTCTGAACCGGTCTGAACCGGTCTGAACCGCCCGTCTGTTGTGGCGGAGTCCCTGGGAAGGAGGCGAGGATCAATACTAGACGCACTTTATGTTGTTGTATGTGCAATTATGATGCGTTACCCGTCGCAAAGGTGTTCATCGGAGTGTTGCAGAACCAGCTGATCAAAGTAACATTTCCACTTCCTGTATGGAGATATTACACGCTGAACTTGAAGCAGTTGTACTTATTACTTCCAGAGATTGGATGGATCACTTTTACACATTTATCTTTACTGATGAAGGTGGTTCAAATTTTGATGAAGACTCTCCAGAGGAGCTACTCGCTGCAGGGTGAGGAAGGTAAAGCTTCGGGATTTCTACAGATCACTTTTCGGCAGGCAGGCAAGACCGCCAGACGTAGAGGTATTCTATGGCAGTGAACTGTGGAGCATTATTCGGCAGACAAAGACACACACACACACACACACACACACACACACACACACACACACACCGAGTGACTGACACACCGACCCATAAAACTCTATTTTCGTTTTCCCTGTGATGGTTCAATACACCGACCCAGCATGTGCCCTCCGCCACCCTCAGAGTGTGTGTGTGTGTGTGTGTGTGTGTGTGTGTTCAGTAACTAGATATAGGTAATCAATCTTCTTCCACTTCACAGACTGAGCAATCTGTTTCCTATTAGTGTGTGTGTGTGTGTGTGTGTGTGTGTGTGTGTGTGTGACTACTGAATACACACCAGAAGCGCTGTCTCCTACTGAACGTAAAGGGAGGCAGCGAAACTGAGGAGAGAGGGAGCGAGGGAGGGAGGGAGGAAGATGGAAAGATGAGGAGATGGAAAGAGAGAGAGAGAGAGATGGACGGCACGAGAGAAACAGGGAAATGTGATGTGACAGAGCGAGGGAGGGGAGAATATATATGAGAGAGAGAGAGAGAGAGAGAGAGAGAGAGAGAGAGAGAGAGAGAGAGAGAGAGAGAGAGAGAGAGAGAGAGAGAGAGAGAGAGAGAGAGAGAGAGAGAGAGATGACAAACGACAGGAGGAGTAATGAAAGAATGACATTCGGAGACAAAGGCTGATCCTGGTTTCTCCTCCTCCTGTTGTCATCCCTCCATCTTGCCCCCCCTCTTCTTCTCCTTCACTACCACCTCTACCCGTCTTCCTCTCCAGCCCTGCCAACCCCCTCCCTCTCTTCTTCCTCCCTTCATCCATTCACCTTCTTCACCTCCTCATTTCCCTCTTTCATTCTCTCACCCCATCTCTTTTCTCCTCTCACTCTTCTACCTCTTTCCATCCTTCTTCCTCCCTTTCCGTCGGTCCCCTTTCTTCCACTACGCTCCTCTTCTTCCATCCTCCACTTTCCCTCTCCATCTTCTCTCCTTCTCTTCCCTCTCCTCACCCGCTACCTCTCCTTCTCCCTCCTCTTCTTCTTCTTTCCTCCTCAGTCCTCTTCTTTCTCCCCCTCTCCTCCACTTCCCTCTCATCCTCTTCTCTCCTTCTCTTCCTCCTCTCCGGGCATGTGGCAGTAGACAATAGCTTCATTGTAAGCCCATTCCTCTCCTCCCTCTCCTCCATCCCTCCCTCTCTCCCTCCTCCCTCCCTCCCTCCCTCTCCAGATCTATTTATTTTCACATCCTTGGTCAGGGGAGCTGTAACGACGGCTGGGTACAGAGAGTTAGAGCTAATTTAGAACAGAGCACAGCAGAGAGACACACAGTCTGAGGGGGGAGGGAGGGGGGAGGGAAGGGGTGAGGCAAAGAGATAAAAACATAATAAAGTGAAGGAGGAGAAGAGGACGGGGTAATCAGGGGGGGGGAAGAACGAAAGAGACGAAGAGGGGAATGAAGACAGGTAGGAGGTCACACACACACACACACACACACACACACACACACACAGCATAATCCCAGTATCAGTATCGCTGCACGACGAGGGCGAAGAAAACCTCCCTTGTAATTAGCGGTTAGCGGAGTTAGCGGTTAGCTTCTTCAGTGACTGCAAGTGGATTATCTAGCCCGGTGATGCTCAAGCGACGGTTCGGGGACCCCACCGCGGGTCACCGGGGGGTTTCGTTTCCTCCCACCGAACGTTTATGCGACGCGAAAAAAAAAAAAAGAAAGTTGAAGAATTCTCTCCGTCGCGTTCAATCCCTCCACAGTTATGTTCCCCACATGCAAGAGACGTTACGCAACCTCCTAACACATCATATTTAACAACAACAATCTCCCCCATGGGGGCGAATTGTTTTCACATGGGGGGAGCTCGGTTATGCGCTCGGTGGGTCGCTGGCGAGAGGAGCGCTCGAACCCCTGGGTGAACCTCCCGGTGAGGAGAGGGAGAAGAGGTGGTGCTCTGCTGCCCCCAAGGGGCGGTGGGGGGAACTGGCCGTGTAGGCTCCACCATCCCACAGCCCTCAAACCCTGGAGTCACTGATTCAGAGGATAAGTGTTTTTCCCGTGATGCTCCATACCTCCGTGACCCCGGGGCTGTGATGATGATGATGTTGGGTTTCTAAGTGAGTGAGCTGGTCTGGTTTCCGCTGAAGCTTTCTGTGGAAAACACTTATGACACATTCTGGTGTATTCCTGAGAAGTGACCCATCTGGGAAACTTCCAGTTGTCTGTCTCTCTCTCTCTCTCTCTCTCTCTCTCTCTCTCTCTCTCTCTCTCTCTCTCTCTCTCTCTCTCTCTCTCTCTCTCTCTCTCTCTCTCTCTCTCTCTCTCTCTCTCTCTCTCTCTCTCTCTCTCTCTCTCTCTCTCTCTCTCTCTCTCTCTCTCTCTCTCTCTCTCTCTCTCTCTCTCTCTCTCTCTCTCTCTCTCTCTCTCTCTCTCTCTCTCTCTCTCTCTCTCTCTCTCTCTCTCTCTCTCTCTCTCTCTCTCTCAACACCGGGGAGGTCAGGAGCTGGCCGGGGTTCAGCAGGGCGACACAGGAGCTTGAACCCGGCTCATCTCATCTTTCTCAACATCTCAACCAGACTAGACTAAAGTAAAGCTGCACCAGACGAGATTTTTTTACATGAAAACACAACCGACTTTTCAGCCCGAAAGTGAAAGTGGGGTGAGTGAGAATCCAAACTCCTCAGCAGAACGGTGGCTGAACCTCCTCATCACCTCCACGGGGTTTCTGGGTATTCCAGGTCAAACTTTTCAAACGAACGCCTCATGCAGCTTTAACCGATATTGAGTTGTGATACTGGACTGACTGGCTGTTCCACCGTCCTCCCCCCCCCCCCCCCCCCCGTTCCCATCCGACTACTTCATCCTGCACTTCCGCCGAGCGACATTCCCCCAATTATGGAGGCACACAAATAAACAAGAGGCCTCACTTTGTGTGTGTTTGTGTCTTTTGTGTCCTCTTGTGGTAGACACACACACTTAGACACACACACACACACACACACGTATGACTTCCTTGGCCTTGGAAAACAGAAAAACAATGAGGTAAGTGCTGACAGAAAGGGTCTCTGGGAGTTTGTGTATGTGTTGACAAGCATCGGAGTCTCTTGCAGTGCCTACATGCTTGTTTACTGGCAGTGGAACCACAGAGCAACACACACACACACACACACACACACACACGCGCACACACACACACACACACCATGACTAAAGCTGCTTGTGATTAACAGGGAAGGAGAGAGAGAGAGAGAATGAAACAAGAGGGAGAACAAAAACCAATTGTGTAATACAGACCGATAAGCATGCCAGTATGTCTTTATAGACAGACCTTATCAACACGTCCACAATACAGAGCTGAGTAATGCTGACATGCATCACACGTGCACGCACACGCGCACACGCACACACACACACACACACACACAGAGAATCAGACCGCCAACATCACCGTGTTATTGTTCGTGTCCCATTTGAGCCAGTTGATTACTACCGGTAGCACCAATAGTGTTAAAAATAGAAGAAGAAGAAGAAGAAGAAATAGGCGGGACATATGGAACCTCTAGTACGTGATTGGCTGATTAAGGACAAGGTGGCTCAAAAGCACCAAACAGGAAGACATCGGACGACATTTTGGAAAAGATGAACAGACTTCCGGCAACTGGTTTCTGTGTGTGTGTGTGTGCGTGTGCGTGTGCGTGTGCGTGTGCGTGTGCACCTGTTTCATGGCAGTCTCTCCTATCTTGTCGGAGTGCTTCCTGATGCTCTCCAGGAAGTCTCGCAGCTGCGTCATGGCCGTGTCGCGGATGTGCGTCCTCAGCTTGGAGATGTTGTCGGCCATGATGGAGCAGAACCGGTACTGACCGGCTCTGGGGAGGCAGGTCTGCTCCAGCTGCTCCAGGGTCCGCAGCGCCGGGTAGTACCTACACACACACACACACACACACACACACACACAGGAATAAACAGTCATGCTTCCTGCAGCCACACACACACACACCACAACCAGCAGTTGCTAATAGACACTGATGATGAAGAGCAGAAGCATCAGCTCCCTCAGTAATAGAGGTAAATGTGCAAGCAAGGAGAGAGGGAGGACACACACACACACACACACACACACACACACACACAC
>JAXDDW010000193.1:397500-402500 GCA_034670385.1 Hoplostethus mediterraneus
TAGAATAGAATCAGACAGAGTAGTCTGTGTATAGCTTCCCTATCATTAATGTCTACATTTGACACAAGTCACCAGCTACACACTGTTAAATACAGGGTGGAGCAGAGTACACACACACACACACACACACACACACACACAGACACACACACACAAAGACACAAAGACACAGACACACAGACAGACACACACACACACACACACACACACACACACACGACAGCGGTGTGTTCTCCGTGCTTGCGACAGCTTGACTGGGTTGAACCGACAGACTCCAGATAAGACAGGTCGGGGTCGGGACACGCTCGGCAATTTATTGGGCAACGCAGAGGAGCAACATTCCTAGCGAACGGCAGAAAACATGAGAACGTATACCCCCCCACGTATACCGCGGGGGGGTCGGGGACCGCCACAGACGGTTACCACGGCAACAGATGCTTTCTTTTTCCGCCGCAGTCTTTATTTCCCCTTTTTTTTTTTTTGCAGGTAAACGTCACCACGAGCTGAACACTTCCACATCAGTTTAAGTAATAAAATCACCTTTGCATGCAGACGGGACCGCAACACACACACACACACACTCTCACACACACACACACACACACACACTGCAGCGTCACTCTGTAGCCTAACCTTGACACGTCTATACCATCACAGTCGTCCTGCCATGTGGACCACTACTGCACAGACAGCATCGATCGATACCAGGAGAAACAAGTGCTGCATTGGCGCTGAAAACGTCGTAGCTACGCAACACGAGGGACTTCCGGGACCGACGAGGACTTTGTTCTGTGATAGGACGTGGACTGGGACCGACAAGAGGAGTGCACGGATCAGCACACCATGTAACCTGAGAGCTGCCTGATTGATTAGTCCTCCTGTCTGATCTACCCTGAGTTCTCCCGCCGTCAGGGAGAGGAATGCTGCAGCCCGCCGAGACCTGCACCCTGTTACCACACACACACACACACACACACACACACACCACACCCACTTCTGAAGAGTTCACGTGGTCAAGTCGGGGTGTGTCTGCAAGTGGGCATGTGAACCTTATCATCATGTTTGAGGCTATTTTGCACAAAATGAAGCAAAGAGGTTTTAGCTTTCAATACAAAATGATTCCTGTTCCTCACCTACTCACCCTTTTGATCTCACCTACACAATGTTTGTATCATGGTATTTTAATCCCTTTTCTTCCATGTCCTCTATCACTGTGCAGATGAACTAAATTCAAACCAAAGCGACAATGCAGCAGCTCAATCAGAGAACATGTGCAAAGAAAACTGAAATATTTCCTTTTGAACAGTCAGAAAAAAACACACACACACACACACACACACTTGCAGGGAAACTCATTTCACTGCCAAGTCACTTTCAAAAACCTGCTCAAGTGTTGTGATGGGTTAGACGAAGCACATAATAGCCTATCCTTGACTTCAACAGAGAAGGTTTTACCTCTAATGGCTGATGCACAGAAGGAGGGGAGATTTTTGCGTTGCTCTGATAGAGCTCAGTATTGAAACAGGAAACACTCACTGTGTATACTCAAACTATCTCTCTCTCACACACACAAACAAATGAATTTTGGAAGTGACAGCTGCACCCTTGGCTATTATTAGCCTATATCCTTTGATATTTTCTATTTCCCTGTGAAAAATCATCTCTCCTCATGACCTCCATGTAGGCTAAATGCAGCCAATGAGGTAACTGACGGCTCCCAGAATAACCTGTTATTATACTTAGTGTGTGTTTGTGTGAATGCGTGGAAATACTGAGGCCACAGTGACGGGAGGGAGAGGCTGGAAGAGATGAAACATCGCACAGTGGTGTGTATGCCTTTCTGTCTGCCTGCGTGTGTGTGAGAGAGAGAGACAGATTCTAGCTGTCTGCCTGCCTGAGTCATGGCACAACACACACACACACACACACACACACACACACACACACACACATACATACACACACAGGGGAATGTGGCAGCCAGAGGTGTCACACAAAGCTGTCAAGTAATACAGCATCTGGCTTTTGAGAGGACAAAAAAACACACACACACACGTTCCTTGCATCAACATTATAAAAGGACTAGGACGAGGTTGTGCAATAAAATAGTCAACAGAGAGAAACAAGGGAGGACCAAAAAGACACACACACACACACACACACACCTTCAGTCGCCCTGCTGTACTTCCCTGTTCATTCGCTGTCTATTTCCTCTCTGGACAATGCAGCAGTATGAATGACAATGAACCACCGCTGGCCAAGAAGACCACCGCTTCTTCTTCTTCTTCACTCTCCATGACGTTGCGCTGACAGTTCCCCTACAGTTCTTCACCACTTTCCCCAGACTGTGCCCTCTCATGTTTTGCGAGTATTGCGTAATGATCTCCAGGTAAGGATTTGAATGAAGTCAAATTTGGAGACAGCACGTTTTGGATTACAACTCTTCATATGAAAGCCAGCCAGAAATAGGGCTGTGGCCTATTATGGGGTCCTGACCTGGTGGGTTTAAGAAATGCTGAATCAAGACAATTTCCAAACAGCCACAAAGGAGATGTGAAACCACATAGCTGGCACTATGACACACACACACACACACACACACACACACACACACACACACACACACACACACACACACACAGAGTAGCCTTGAGTTTCACCAGAACTTAAAGTGCTCTGACTGCAGTCTCCATTAGCGACTGGCTAGCTAACAACATGACAAACACAAACTGGTGTTTTTCTGTATGACTTGACTTCCCTTGGGCCATTTGAACTGAGATTACCATTCATTGAACAGAGAGGTTAGGGCTGGAAGGTGCTGCACTTGACACTTCATTTGACCCGCCTCAGTGCTGTTGCTAATCACCTACTAGCCGGCTAGCTGAGATTGCCAAAAACTCCTCCAAATGAGCTGACAAACTTTGGTGGCTAGCAGGCTAAACGCCAACTGTCAAACGAAGAGCGTTCATCCGCCGGACACAGGCTCGACACTGTGTGAGCTTTGACACCAGTGACGAGAATGTCAATTAGCTAGCTAACGTTAGCTACAATGACCAAAACACCACTGGGTGAACTGACAACCGTTGGCGACCAAAGCTAAACGCCCGCTGTTCAACAAAGGGCGTTCAGCCGCACGAGACGCGCGGGACTCTCAGCGTGAAGCGTTGGAAACAGTGACGATAACGTCAGTTAGTAAACGGTAACGTTTGATAAAGATAGCCGGCTAGCTGTCCGATAATGGACGCATGTACGTTAAAGTTTGGAGCGAGCCCTCTCTTGAACGGAGCTGCTAACTTGACGCTGGTGAAGAGCTAGCCGCTCTCTCTAGTTCATAACGCAACTTGAGGCTGTGGGTTCGGACAGTCTCACCGGACTACCGGGTCAGTTCCGGGGATCTTACCGGAGGGTCGGCCCGATACAGTTGGTGTCGGTGCTCTCGATCTCCCGGAGGATCCGTTCATGTTCGGCGGCTGTCTCCACACTCGCCATCCTGCATGTTGTTCTGGTGCCGAGCTGAACCGACTGGCTCCGTGCGTCATGCACAAGAAAACGTTAGGGTTGCTTCGTTGTTGCAACACAGCAGCGCGAGCGAGCGGAGTTCCCCGAGATCAGAAACAGCGCGGGCGGTGTTTAGGACGTTCCCTCTACCTACAATTTAACTCAGGGAGCCAGTGTTGTGTATGTACCTACAGTATGTCCAGTAGTTTACCATCCATTCAAGTATTTATAAATACATTCCGATATATCATATATATTGTAAATACAAACTAAAACACTATACACTAAAGTGAGTCTATTCCAGTGCTGCCACACAGGTCAGTACAGTTACAGTGAGGTAGGTCAGTGAACATTAAAACACTACTGGCCTACCAATACTCATCCATTCATCTGTATGCTTACTGCTGTTCAGGCTCACAAGCGGCTAGAGCCTATCCCAGCATGCACTGTGTGGGGGGCTGAGAGGCACCCTGGGCAGGCCGCCAGTCCATCACAGCGGCCTGCCGTTAGCCTGCATCAATAAGGTTTTATTGTGTGTGTGAAATACGTTTGAAATATGTTTCAGGTGTGGCATCATGCAGGCCAACTCTGGTGTTGTCGTGGTTGTCAGGGATGAAACAAAACAAATCTTAAAACAAATAAGAATTGAGATTGTTTTAAACTCTCCATCACTGACGAATGGCAAAACAAAACCAGCACACACACACACACACACACACACACACACGGCTCTCCTCCACTTTGTTTGTGTGATCCAGTCGGGTGGGGTGACAAATTAGAAATTAGAAATTAGAAATGTAATTACTGGAACATAAGTTAGAGGTGGGTGCATGGTCACAGGTGAAATGTGTTGTTGGAACAATATAAAATACTAACTGTTGCTTTTGTATTTGTAGGAAATAAAGAAGACCAAATGAAAGGTGTCTTTATTTGACGTTTACCACCACCCCCAGCAGTCAAATAAAGACATCTTTCATTTGGTCTTCTTTATTTCCTACAAATACAAAAGCAACAGTTAGTATTTTATATTTCACCTGTGACCATGCACCCACCTCTAACTTATGTTCCAGTAATTACATTTCTAGATCTGCCTTTCTAATTTGTCACCCCAAATACACTATTTGAAGTATGTCTGGTCCAGACAGCTCAGTTGGTAGAGCATTAGGAAACAAAATATGACTTCCGGTCATATTTGCAGAAATAAAACCCTTACTGCCGAATCTCAAATTAAATCTAAAATAATGTGTATTTGAATCTATATTCAATACGATGATGCCACTGAATATTTTAATACGACTTTTGTTCTTCTGTACTGACAAACAGCTATTTTTAATTTTGTTTTTCAAAAGCGGTAAATGTTGTGCTTTTATTTTGTAGGCCGAATCTATGTACTTCCGGTCTGATTCTGGCTAAATCTTGCTGGCTGGTTCAACCTGCCGTCGGAAGCGAAAAAGAAGCCAGTGAAGAATGGAGGTAAAACTAAAATATGAAACGTGCTACGA
>JAXDDW010000193.1:407500-440000 GCA_034670385.1 Hoplostethus mediterraneus
GCTCGTTTTGTTTTTGTTCAGTATGAAAAACAACTTCCACAGACGAGGTAATCCATCACAGCTTCGTCAACGTTTCTGTTTTTTTTTTTCATCATTTATTGTGTTTCCTGTCAGTCACATGACACACAGGAAGCAATGTGAACGGGCTATTAGCGCTAAATGACGCTGGTGATCTCCTTTAACCGCCGCTGTACTCGTACCACCCGGAGATCCACTAAACCTAAACACCTGAACGGTCTCTCAACCCTTCATCCTCCTCCTCTTCCTCTTCCTCTCTCTCCAGAAAGCAGCGTTGGGGGCGGAGTCAACCCGTGACCTCACAGCAAAGGCGGGGCGGGCCAGCTACATCGCCGCTGAGCGCGTGACCCTGCCGGACCCGGGCGCCGTGGCGATAGCCGCCATCTTTAGAGCCGTGTCGGAGGCGCTGGAGGCGCAGAAGTAACCTAGCAACCAGGCCTGGACAGAGATCGGTGTGATTGGTTTTTTCAGCTAGAAGCATTTCAACTATTGGAGCACGTAATCGATCACAGAGACGTTGTAACGCGGTGTGGGAGGGTACAGAGCGTACGGTTGGACCTTGGTGAAGGTGTCGCGGGTCCAATGCAACCAAACGTCTCTGGTGGGCGGAGCCAAGCTGGTGACACCCACCTCTCCACTGACCTTAAATAACACAAGGGGTACATGGGTAAATCAGGGAAGAACACACACACACACCTGGATGGATATAGATACAGTATTAAGTCACTATTAAACTGGTTAAACTGGATTAACTGGAGTAGTTGACTGGTTGAGCGATCGATCAGAAGTGTACGTTCAATATCCCAATATTCCCAATCATTCCTAATGATAAAGGAGTGAATCTCCAAGTTAAAGCACTTTATTGATAGCCAGTGTTTACATAATGGACTAATGTAACACTAATTATGACTAATCATTATTTTAGTGATTTATAGATGAATTAAATGACCAATAAATACATTTGATCTTCTCCTGTGTGATTCCACCGCGTCCTTCTTTACCCTCCATATTCACCAATGAGAGTGTTTCCTGTCATATCACTGGTTTATCAGAGGGGTCAGGGGTCAGAGGTCATCCAGGAGCAGTGACTGGGGTCAGACCTGTAACACCTCACCTGGTTATGTAATATATATATTTTTCCCCTGTGGCCACGCCCACCTGTCACTCAGATCTCCGTGATGAAATGTCATCTCGCTCTCTCTCTTTCTTTCTTTCTTTCCTTCCCTCTCTCGGTGACTTTCATTTCTCTCAACCAACCACTACACATGACTTCCTGGCACACGACAAAACAAGTCAGCCATAAAATGTGGCAGTTTAGACTTTGAACTCTCACACACACACACACACAAACACACTTCAGAAGAGAAACACTTGCTTCTTACATTACTTACACCACGGCGAAAAGGTAACTGTTCTCTTGTTGTATCTTGTGTGTGTGTGTGTGTGTGTGTGTGTGTGTGTGTGTGTGTGTGTGTGTGAGTGAGTCTCTTTGGGCCTTGTTTCTAAATGCACCGGTTCAGTTTCTCTGTATTAACGAGCCAAAACCACATTTTGAATTGTAGAAAGTGTAAAAGTGTTTGGTAGAATTGACAGACTGTCCGGTCTAACAGCTCCTGGGGTTCGGTGAAGGTTCGGTAAAGGTTCGGTGACGGTTCGGTGAAGGTTCGGTGAAGGTTCCGGTGATGGTTAAACACAGTTGGGACTTGAACCGGGTTGTCGACGGTTAACTGGCCTGCTTCAGTGCGCTGACTGTCACTCTAAAGAAACAATAAAGATATAAAAGTAAAGGCTCGATGCCCGGAACAGCCAGCGCGCGCACCAGACAAGTGCCTTCGCGCGAGACACGGAACGGACCCCCTGCTAACTCGCATCACTGTAAATCGCTTGGGGGGGGGGGGGGCGGCCGTGAACGTGACGTGATTTCTTCTGCTGTTTTAATGTTGTAAAGGCAAATGCTCGTCCGCTCTTCACGCGGGACCCCGTCGGTAACCCCCTCGGTAAAAAGCCCCGCGTGCCGTTTCACCGTGGGACCCCGGTCGGTATCAGCCCTGCGGCCCGTTTGAAGAACGTCTTATCTACATCCGGTGATCAACCTGTTCCAGCTACTGTCTGTGCTTTACAGTCGTGTTGTCAGCGGTTTTACGGTGTGTGAACAGGAAATGTCTGTTTTCATGCTTTTAGTCAGCCACCTGTTAAGTAGAATAATAACCAAACCGAGGCTGTTGCCATGACGACGGCAGCTCTACGACACCGGGAAGTGGATACGGTGTTTTGTCGGTGTGCTGCTGATCTCTCTGACTTCTAGATGTGAGCATCAGCACAGGATAGGATACCTTCAAAAGTGAGATGATCGATTATCTGTGATCAATAAACGTGTGTGTACGTGTGTGTGTGTGTGTGTGTGTGTGTGTGTGTGTGTGTGTGTGTGTGTGTGTGTGTGTGTGTGTGTGTGTGTGTGTCTCAGATGGAGTTTGCCTGCAGCCATGTGGTGTGCAACTGGAAACCAGAGAGTACAGGAGCCTGTGAGTAACTGGACATATGATACTATATATATATACTACTGTGTACTCAATAGTATGTTGTAGTACTACTTGGTTGTAATACTTTTCTCCACCATGTTGTCCTCTTCATCTCTCTTCCGTTCTTTGTCACGGACGAACCGACCGACCGGATTGTGCTTCAGTTTATTAGTGCAATAATATTGATTGGTTGTTTTTGTTTTCCCAGCATCCACCAGTGTTTCTGTCAGACGGTGTGTGAGCGAGCATCACTACGACAACAGAGTGGCGGTTATGAACCAAGCAGGTAAGTCTCTCCCTTTCACACACACACACACACACACACACACACACACACACACACCGTATTTAAACTGTTGTTTTTCTGTTTTTCAATTCTCAATGGTATTACAAAAACAGGAAAGCACATTGTGTGTGTGTGTGTGTGTGTGTGTGTGTGTGTGTGTGTGTGTGTGTGTGTGTGTGTGTGTGTGTGTGTGTGAGAATGTGCGTGGGCATGCATATGCAAGAGAAAGAGGGACAGAAAAACCCAGCAGTGTGAAGGAGGTGTGAAGATAACGGGGAAGTACACACAGCATTTTCATCATCAATGTATCATATTGTTCGTGTTCCTCCACATTAAGACTACATTTCCCATAAGCCCCGTTGCTTCCTGCCCCCCCGTCCCTGGCGTCTTTGTCTCTCCTGAAGAGGATCAACATGTTGGAAGTGATTCCTCCATCTTCCTTTCTCTCCTTCCTCCATCTGAACTCTTTAGCGTTAGCTCCGTTAGCGCCGGAAGAACAGCGTCCTCTTCCTGTTTGGTAAAGAACAGCGCCCTCTTCCTGTTTGGTGAAGAACAGCGCCCTCTTCCTGTTTGGTAAAGAACAGCGCCCTCTTCCTGTTTGGTGAAGAACAGCACCCTCTTCCTGTTTGGTGAAGAACAGCACCCTCTTCCTGTTTGGTGAAGAACAGCACCCTCTTCCTGTTTGGTGAAGAACAGCGCCCTCTTCCTGTTTGGTAAAGAACAGCGCCCTCTTCCTGTTTGGTAAAGAACAGCGCCCTCTTCCTGTTTGGTGAAGAACAGCGCCCTCTTCCTGTTTGGTAAAGAACAGCGCCCTCTTCCTGTTTGGTAAAGAACAGCGCCCTCTTCCTGTTTGGTGAAGAACAGCACCCTCTTCCTGTTTGGTGCCGTAAAGCGACCCAGCAGATGTAATGCTCTTCACCAACCCTCCTTTCTTCTTTGTCGTCCTCCCAGGCTCCGCCCCCCCCGCCGCTGCCTCCCCGACGGCTGAACTCCCAGAAACAACCTCACCCCGCCTCCCTCCGTCTCCCTCCTCCCCCCTCGTTCCCCCCTCCTCCGCTGCCTCCCACCGTGCCTCCCCCTCTCCCACCCAGAGGTGAGTTTTTCTGCCTTCCTCCTGCACGAAGCGCCCCGAACGTCTTCTCATCTTACCTCATCTTACCGACCAGGTCTAAGGTATTAGACTGTCTATCAGCTTGACCTGGGTCGGCCTGTACGCTTGTTTGTGATGATGAACTTGGAAATAAAGTTATTTTTAGTTTGATCTCTCGACAAGAAAACGAATCAGTGGTACTTTCAGTCTGGAAGCAGCTTCACATTTCCACTGAAGGCGTCTAGCTGACCATCCAGAGCGTCTTACTGTACGACGAGAGCGGCTGTTGATGGACCCATAGAGCGTCCGCTAGGGATCGAACCTGTGACACTTCCGGGTCGAGGGGCGGTCTCTCTAATGATCCATCCCTCCCTCCAGGTGACGGCGTGGAAGGGGAGAGCAGGTTGAGGGCCAACGTGAACGTGATCTGCCTCAGTATTGGAAAACTAGTGGACCTCAGCACAGGTGACACACACACACACACACACACACACACACACACACACACACAGACACTCACACACACACACACACACACACACACACACACACACACACACACACACACACACACACACACACACACACACACACACACTCATTTGGTTCATCTCTGTTCCTCCTGTACCCAGGCCCAGACCTCCAAAGTTTCCAGAGCCCAGTGAATTGTGGGAAATGTAGTGCTGCTTGGTCCTCTCTGAGTTCTGTACAGAGAAATGTGAGTTGTTGTTCATTTCTCTTAATTTGATTCAGTGAGTTTGGATGGTTTGGGTGTGATTGATTATTTGATTGATTGATTGATTGATTGATTGATTGATTGATCCATACATACGTAACCTTTCTTTCTTTTTTCTCTTTCTGTCCTTTCCTTCATATTTATTCTGTCTTTCTTTCTTCCTTATACTAATTTGTTCTTTCTTTCTTTCTTTCTTTCTCTGTACTTTTTTCATATATTTTTTCTTTTTCTTTCTTAGTTTCTTTCTGTCTTTCTTCTCTGTCCTTCCATCCATCCGTTCATTCATTCGCTCTTTAAATCTTTAGCGTTCTCCCTTTGGTTCCACGCCTTTTTCTCTTCCTCTCGTGTTTTTTTTTTTTTTTCATGTTTTCATTTTCCTTGCATGTGTTCCCAGTGTTGTTGTGTTCACGCGACGTTAGACAGACAACGGATGAATAAAAGAAAGACATAACCGTCTGTCCTGCAGCTGTGGGTGTGTGAGTTCTGCGGGAGGGAGAACTCTGTGGACGGTGTGAGCGGTGTGTGTGGCGGTCAGCGCGGGGGTGTGTGTCGCGACGTCCTCTACCTGCCCAGCCAGACCGACGACGACTACCAGAACCTGGAGGACACGCTGGTGGTGTTCTGTGTGGACATATCTGGCAGCATGAGCGTCACCACAGAGGTGTGTGTGTGTAGGGGCTGGGATCCAGGCTGTGTGTGTGTGTGTGTGTGTGTGTGTGTGTGTGTGTGTGAAAGAGATAGAGAGATGTGTGTGTGTGTGTGTCAGCTGTAGGATAGAAAAAGTAGGAATTCTGGGTAGAATTCATGAACTTAAAATGTTACAAATCCCAAATAATCGACAACATTTTCATATAAATAATCTGTTTAGTGTGTGTGTGTGTGTGTGTGTGTGTGTGTGTGTGTGTGTGTGTGTGTGTGTGTGTGTGTGTGTGTGTGTGTGTGTGTGAAGTGAATGTCAGGTAGGTCTTTCCTGGGAGAAATCCTCTGGAGACAGGAAGTTGCATGTTGGATTACCACGTCAGAATAAGAATCCCGGAATTGAAACTTCAAATTAAAAGCCCTCAGATATTTGTGTGTGACGGACTCTACCGCTCTCCTCCTGCTGCAGGTCACTTCTGGCATCAGTCTGGGATCACAAACCTACATATCCAGACTACAGGTGAGGCGTTCACGTGAGATGGACTTTCAAGCTCTCATATATATATATATATATATATATATATGGCCATGTCTTTCCCAGGTTAAAAGAGAGAGTTTTAAACAAGACTACCTGGTTCAGGAAAGTTTTAAATATTTAAAAAATAAAAATAATTTGTACATGTGCCCCTCAACTCCCAACCCTGTCAACAATAGATTTTAATGAAAATGTGGCAAAAATTGCCATTCATCTCTCTATCTAAATATTGTTTCTGTTATTGTTATTGTTTTTGTTCTTCTTCATCATCGTCATCTTCTTCTTCTTCTCTTTCTTGGTTGCTGTTGTGTCTGGTAACATGATGCATCGTTGCTCCTGTGTTTCCAGGGGATCCAGGACGCCCTCCAGAGGGCGCTAGTGTCTCTGCTCCAGAAGTCCCCTCACAGAAGAGTGGCGTTGGTGACTTTCAACGACGAGGTAGGGATGGAGGGGTGGAGGGATGGAGGGATGGAGGGATGGAGGGGTGGAGGGGTGGAGAGATGGAGGGATGGAGGGGTGGAGAGATGGAGGGATGGAGGGGTGGAGGGAGGTGATGGTGGATGAAAAAGGCCTTCATTGTACTCTCTGCTAACGTCTCTTAAAACAATAACAAACCTCATTGTGGGACATTTCTTTTTACATGACTTCAAAGTAAAAGAGACACAAAACTTTGATTTGATTTTGAAAACATGTTAAAAGTTGCTGCGTCTTGGAAACCTCGGGGTCGAGAGATCATTCGGATTCAGACTCGACTCGGCCGTCCCATCGCGTTTTCCCTCAAACCGAGCTGGAATTTCCCACTTTCCAACATATCTGGAATGCAGCATTTTGTCACACCAACCTGTTCAAAGTGATGTGAAGTGTGATTGATCTGAGTTAAGACTGAGGACAGCTCCGTGTGGTTCGAACAGCTCCGAAAAACGAGTTCTCGATAATAACTCAACGTGGCTTCAAAGCAGTCGGCCTCTCCGGCTTGACGGATGTCCCGGTGCTAGCTGTAGGCTGCTGGCTGCTGTCCAAGGTAGCATGTACACCGTTCTGTCACTGTCACCGTTCTATTCACGTCATGAGAGTGAGTTGGTGCGCTGTGGACTTTTACCGGTGAATTCGGTTGTCGGTTTGACGCGTCACGGCCGGGATTTCATTCGTCATCAGATAACACGACGGAGACGAGGAGGAGGAAGTTTACTTCAGTGACTGTTTCCTTCCCAGCACAATGCGCTGTGCAAACATGGACGCATTTCTTATCGGGGGGGGGGGGGTGGGGGGGGGTAAAACAACAACTCTGCTTTGTCCCGGTTCACTCTCGTACTCACTTTGCAGACTTCGATGCACCTACTCACCTGTGACACCCGTTCACTCATACACACTGCTTCCCGTATCTAGCATTGTTAAGATACTGATGCTGTCAGCTCTGACCCACATAGTCACAGTGGGACCATTAGTGTTCAATTTATGAGTTTACCTTTGTACCCGTCACCCACACATGACACACTTGCACATTGCACATGCACAAGCACATGCACATGCACACACCGGCTGATAGATTCAGATTTGTCCCTCTTATGTGACACAGATCTGATCTGTGCAAAAAGCTGCAAGGAGTCGCATTTTGTTTCAATTCTGATCTGGACCACGTGGATATTTGGGGTCCCGGGGCTTGTGGTCCTACATGAGACAACAGATCAGACGTCGTTAGCATGGAGGACAACGAGACACAGAGATGGAAAAGAACTCGACTTGACTGGTATTTGTGGAGACGCCTCAATTCAGCCAAACGTCAAAGACCCAGACGAGCGGGAGGAGAGTGACGTCTTCTGTTATTGACTTTTCAACATCGCTGCCAGTTCATATTGGGATCTGATATATACTCTATATGTACCATATATCCTATTCTAGGTTACAACTAGAATAGATATGAACAGACTTTCTAACTCAGAGGTTCCCGTTCTAAAGGGAGGTCCTGCTCATAACCAGTTCACTAGCAGTTTGACCCACAGCTTCCCTGTTCTAAAGTTGCCTCCTCTTCACACTAAATCCATTATAGCACACAACTACTGACAGTGACAGACCCTACTCTTACATGATGGGTTACACCTTGAAAGAAATGGAGGTCTACTGAGATGCGCAGGTTGTATTCCCATTCAGTGGTAGAAGAACAAAGTCAGCACCAGTAGAAATATCTCCTTTATTAATGGACCACTTCAGAGATGTTCAAACAAATCTATTAAAAGGTTTCTTCAAGTTTCTTCAAGGCTGAGAACAAATGTACAACAACAAATTGAAGTTAAGAATAACCAACGAGCTAGGTTGAATGTGGCGCTGTTGTCCTCAAGATGCCTTCAGGAGCTCCCAAACATGAGCATGACATAAAACTCCTGCCACCAAAATGGATGAGGGCTTTAAACTATACGCTTCCTCATGCGTTAGCTATCGGTTAGCTAACGTTAGAAGTCCCGGACGGGGATAATGCAGCGCGTCACTAGCGAGCTAACTGCTTAGCATTATTGTTTTGAGAATCCAAAACGAGCCTGGCAGGTTTAGACGTGTCATCAAAACTAACCATGCAGCCTTAGTTCTCACGCTGTTCACTGTCTTCACTCACTGTCTTCACTCACTGTTTCCATCTCCTGTTGTGGTTTTAACAGGGGAATTCCACTATAGCAGAAAAACCAAAAACCTTTTAACCTTTCAATCACTTCAGTTCCCTTAAGTCCAGTTTGTGATCATAAGGTAAAGAAATCAACAAAAATAAAACATCGACTTATGCCTTTGACCTTTTTAAAGTAATAATCTGTGACATTTTCATCAAAATAAATGTCCGTTTTGCGACTCTCTGGAGACAGGAAGTGAAGAACTGGGTAGTTAGCATGAGCGGCGATAGCCACCGTGGCTGAACAGACAAGGAAGAGAGCGCCACCTACAGGAACTCAAACTTCAAAAGTGTGTGTGTGTGTTTACTTTCTTATGTATTGTCTCTTCTGTTTGCAGGTGGTCGTATATGGGGATGGGACCAGCACGCCGCTGTCTCTCAGGGACTGGGCGTTGGTGGACTACGACCATATATGGCAACAGGGCGTGGCTTACACCATCCCGCATTGTATAGCTGAGAGCTACCACCAGCTAACACAGAGGGTCAAAGAGTAAGTGATGGAGTGTGTGTGTGTGTGTGTGTGTGTGTGTGTGTGTGTGTGTGTGTGTGTGTGTGTGTGTGTGTGGTGTATTCCTATCCTTGTGAGAACCATGTTGAGTTTTAGACCTTTTTGTAAAGTCTGGTCATTTTTTTCAGTCTTTTTGGTCAATTTGTGGTCATTTTTGGGTTTGGGATTAAAATTAGAACTAGGATTAGATGTACTCAATAGAAGGTCCTCATAACCTGGATGTGTGTGTGTGTGTGTGTGTGTGTGTGTGTGTGTCTTAACCTTGTCTCTCTATGTACCCAGGCTCATAGAGCATGGGGCTACCTCTCTTGGTCCTGCCGTCTTGGCCTCGGTTGCCATGGCGTCAAGATACCCCGGATCAAAGGTAATCAAAAGGTCACTTCCTGAGTCGGTGTCACGTCATGCTTTCTCTTCTCATGGTCTACTACCTTAAAGGGTACACGCAATCTTGGCCTTCACTGGCAGCAATGACAAGGAGGCTTCTGGGTAATGGAGTTTTTAAACGGTGTGTGTGTGATCTGCAGGTGATTCTGTGTACTGACGGCAGAGCCAACATTGGCCTGGGTGAGATGGAGCAGAATCCCTCCTCTTTCTCCTCCTCGGCCCTTTCTTCATATTTCTACAGGCAGCTGGCCATCCAGGCTGCAGACAGCGGGTGAGGACACACACACACACACACACACACACACGCACACACACACACACACACACACACACACACACACACACACACACACACACGTTTCAGAAGTGCCCTACCACTCATTTCTCATGAATGTTCAATCAGACTGAAATAGATGTTTTATATATTCTCTCTCTCTCTCTCTCTCTCTCTCTCTCTCTCTCTCTCTCTCTCTCTCTCTCTCTCTCTCTCTCTCTCTCTCTCTCTCTCTCTCTCTCTCTCTCTCTCTCTCTCTCTCTCTCTCTCTCGCCCCCTCCCTCAGGGTCATAGTATCAGTGATGACCTTTGAGGGAACAGACTGTCGACTGGCCGAGGTTGGGAGACTGGCTGACACTACCGGAGGGAGGGTGAGACACATACATGACCGTCTCCAGACTGATGTGATGAGATAAGGCTGCTTCACCTGCTCGTCAGTGAGAGTGGGAGAAATGGGGGGGGGGCAATAATCCAGATCGGGACGATTCAGGAAGAGGTTGAGATTGTCACTGAAAGCTGCAGGTGGAGGAAAGCAGCGTCTAGCTAGTCACGGAGGGCTGGTAGCCAAGCGGACCCACTGGGACCAGAATAACAACTGGAACTGGGACCAGAATAACAACTGGAACTGGGACCAGAATAACAACTGGAACTGGGACCAGAATAACAACTGGAACTGGGACCAGAATAACAACTGGAACTGGGACCAGTGAGGTTGAACCACAAAGACTATTTCTGTCTCCAGAGAAATGCTTATATAACTAAAACACCAATCTGCCTCGCCGTCTCTAGTGATTTTCCTTCTTCCTTCTCTCTCTCTCTCTCTCTCTCTCTCTCTCTCTCTCTCTCTCTCTCTCTCTCTCTCTCTCTCTCTCTCTCTCTCTCTCTCTCTCTCTCTCTCTCTCTCTCTCTCTCTCTCTCTCTCTCTCTCTCTCTCTCTCTCTCTCTCTCTAAATGCCATAACGCTTGTTTACCAGAACAAGATCTGGGCATTTCTGTCGTTCAGCGACTGTTCAAGCCGATCAGCGATCAGACAGTTTAGAAAAAGAAAAAATGTGTAACATCTTATCGGAGACACGTAGCGCACAAGCACACGCCTGCAGAGCTACCTAAACTTGACTATCTCCTCAGTAGGTCAGAGGTCAGGACAGGAAACCATCTCAATCATCCGTCTGCGTATTGTTCCTCATTGTTTCCTTAATGTGGAGTTTTTATCAGTGTTAGTAAAAACGTTATTGGCTGTATCAGTAAGTAAAAAGGTGATATTTTCCCATCAACCTAAGTTACCTACTGCCTTTTATTCTGAAAGGGTATTACATTCTTCTTCTTCTTGAGTTCTCTTCTTCTTCTTCTTCTTCTTGAGTTCTGAACTTCATGGGAACCAAACCCAGAACAGATAAGTTACCTACTGCCTTTTATTGTGAAAGGGTCGGTGTCAGATATTGAGTTTGAGGTTTTTTTTGACAGGGACCATGTGCAAAAAAAACCATTAGTTATTCTCAGATGAGAACAAAAAGATGCTTTGCACCAGATTTAGCAATAAGCTAATTTCCATCTGCAGTCCCTACAACAGTAAATATTACAATATTACATTCTTCTTCTCCTTGAGTTCCCTTCTTCTTCTTCTTCTTCTTCTTGAGTTCTGGACGTCGTGGGAACCAAACCCAGATCACCTCCCGAGAGCCGGCAGATACTTGAAACAACAAGGACACGTTAGCGATAGCGCGCTGAAGATAAACAACCGGTAAACACAGGACGAACTGTGCCCGGTCTCCTGGGGACAAACAACAACTGATGGCTAGATCAAATGTGGCACGCGTTCAACAGTGCAAGGATCAAATGACCTTAGGTATTACTGTTACGATGTTATCTCAGACGTGGAGATAAAGGGGCTACACAGGAAAAGACTTAAAGGGGCATTGCGTAATTTTTGCTTTTTGACTGAATCGTCTGGTGATGCCGGGCGGCGTCCTCCAGTCGAGGAGCCGTTTGAAAACGGCGCTAGGTTGGTGGGCGGTCGGGAGGATTGAAACTCCAGTGGGCGGGGAGTTTTTGTTGCGGGCTGCAGAAATCTCAGTGTTATAGGGCAATAAAACCACTTGAGCAGCGGTGTCGTACCCACGCCCGTCATGTGCTCGTTGTCGCTTCAGAAACCACCGGTGAGTCGTACTTCAGCGCCCGTGCCAAGAATTCTATTAAAAGTAGCTTGAGGAAATAATACACAGCCGTCACCTCGAGACACGTTGGCACGCCTCCAATCTGAAGGCTGAAGGTTTCAGTTGAAGAATATACGATACGTTCACGGTTCAGTATCTCAAAAAAAACAACACAGGACCGATCTGCAGATTGTCCTTTAAAAAGTCCTGCGATTTGTTTTGATTTTGCTGTGGATCATTTTGTCAGATAGTGGTGGCATCATCATCATCATCATCATCATCCTCCTCCTTTTCCAATGCATTCTTTGCAGAACAAAGACTCAGCTTGGGTTTGGGTTCCATGTTGGAAACGGTTGTCATGGCGCTGCCGACAACAGGAGACGTCAACCTGCCTTTGCTAAAGAAGTCTTAGGAAACTATGTGCGGCATGGCTGACGGGACTTCCTTGTTCCTCCTCTTCTGTTGTGATGCGTTCACAGCATGCTGGGATACTCGATGACTCTTCCTTGATAAACCTGTCTATCTGTTTGTCTGTGAGCCTGTCTGTCTGTTTTCTCCCGGTCAGTTGCTATGTCTGTCTGTGTGGATTGTTCTGTATTTATCTGTCTGTTTCTCTACCTGTCTATCTGCCTGTCTGCTCATCTGTCTTTGGTTTTAGTTGTCTACCTGTCTCACCCTCCATCCTCCTTTGTGAAACCTTCAAATTGTGTTTTAATACCTTTATTATTTCTATAACACATCGCCTCTCGCCTGCACAGGTGAACATCGTCAACGTCGGCACGGTGGCAACGGAGATCCAGTCGTCTCTGCTGGACAGCGTCCTGGCAACGGGAGTCACGGCAACGCTGCTAGCTCCTGATGGAGTGTGAGTAGCGACTGTGTGGGTTTGGGGGAGATAACATACGTTAATATGAGAACACAGACACCAGAATCATCCGCGTGTCCCCGGTGGATCGCTCGCCCCGGTGCTCCATGGGTAAATACGCAACATGAAACAATAAATGAAAGTAAACTATTCTTCAAACAAAGATTTATTTTGGTACCCTTTTCAATGGACACATTTCAGAGATTATTTCACCGACGCAACAAAAATTTGGAAATTTCACAAATTTCACTTTAAAAAAAAAAAATTTCAAATTCTGCAAAAAAAAGGCTTGTTGCCTGGTTTTGGCAACAAGACGTTCCTTTCTTTTTTATTGTCACTAATGCAGTTTTTTCAAGTGGATGCATGATCAATATTTCAGTGACGTTGCTTATTATTGGATTGACAATTGACGGATTACTGGCTACAGTAGTACTACACCCTTTCTTCTCCTTCTCCCTCTCTCCCTCTCTCTCTCTCTCTCTCTCTCTCTCTCTCTCTCTCTCTCGGTCAGTAGATTGATCTCTCTCTCTCTGTGTCTGTAGGTATTTTCCCTATGAGGACGTCAGTAACCACAAACTGGTCAGAGAGATTGGAAACGTGACAGAGGGGTTAGAGATCACCTTCCAGTTCGCTGTCAAACCAGAGAGTGTGGAGGGTAAGGGGGGACTGACACACACACACACACACACGCACGCACGCACGCACGCACGCACACACACACACACACACACTCACAGATTAAATAAAAATGATTGAGAAAGCATGAGACAATTCAACTAAAACATGACAGAAAACAAATGAATTGCAATTGTAAGATATTACGTGTGTGTGTGTGTGTGTGTGTGTGTGCGTGCGTGCGTGCGTGCATGCGTGCGTGCGTGTGTGTGTGTGTGTGTGTGTGTGTGTGACAGGTTTCCTCCAGAAGGACAGACTGCCCTTCCAGCTCCAACTGAGCTTCAAGACCAGAGAGCAACAGAGAGTCACACGCATCATAACTGAACAACGAGGAGTGACTACGTCCAGGTGTGTGTGTGTGTGTGTGTGTGTGTGTGTGTGTGTGTGTGTGTGTGTGTGTGTGACTGTATGTTGGCAGGTTACAGCATCAACATTTTATACCAAGAGATCTATTTATTTTACCATTTCTACTTCCTGTTCCTGTTCCTCTCGGTCTATCATGGCCTCTAACAACAACTGACAATTTCAGATAATAATAAAAAAGCGCTGCACATAATTTGTCCATCTCTCCTCCCCCCTCCCTCCCTTCCTCCCTCCCTCCCTCCCTCCCTCCCTGTAGTCGGGTGTGGGCTGGTGGTCTCAACATGGCGGTGTTGGGCGTCCACTGTGCCCAGCTGTGCGCCAGGCTAACCATGGAGGGCAAGGTGCAAGAAGCCCAGAGGCAACTCAAAATACAGCAAGACCTGCTAAAGCACATCAGGTATGAGTTGCTGCGCCATTCTGCCTCCCCTGTGTAGCTTAACTTAAACATTTACTAAGAGGGATGCAAAATGGCTGCACAGAAAGTGTGTATGCATTACAGTCTGTCTCCCCCACAGTAAGCAGAGGCCTATCCTGAAGGAGGAGAGCATCTATGGCAACTGGATGGATACCATGACGACCATCTGTGACGACCTCACCACAGAATCCCTGGTAAACAATCAGCTGATCAATAAATCTGTTTTAACTTTGTGAGTGTTGTTCAAATAGTGGTGATCAAACGTTATTATTGATTTATTGATCGATACTAATACAAGTAGCATGGCAGCTTGGCCCAACCTTGTTTTTTTGTTGACAGTAGAGACACAGGAAGTTTGGGGGGGGTGACCTGTGACACGCTGCCCCATGTTGCTAGCTTGTTGCTAACCAATGTTGTGATGACAGTAAAGATCCAGTCCGGTCACCTGTAGATCACCTGTAGATGTGGTCATACAGTGGTTTCCCCTCCTTCCCTCTCCAGGCTCTCTCGGACGAGGCGGCTAAGGTGGTGTACCAGATGAAGAGGGCCAGCAGTGTCAACAACAACAACAACAACCCAAGTCAGAACCAGAAGCAGAGCGCCAGGAAGAAGCAGGCCGCCATGGGAGGGATGTAGGGAGTCGTGGGCGAGTCCCCAGGCCTTTCGGCTCAGTAAGGAGAGCACATGCAGTATGGACATTTTGCACTTGTCAAATCTGCTGGCGGCCATGTCTGGCGCCATCATGGAGGTCTGTCTGAACCAGGTTGTTGTGGTGTGTCTGTAGATCATCCAGTAACGTTCTCAGTAAAAGTGATCAGTGTGATCAGGTAGATTTGTCTCCAAATGTAGGTTACTGTGACTCAGTAAACTGTCTTGTCTTTAGCCCTAGTCTCTACTCCAAAACACTCTGAGTTGGAGCTGGAGAAGAGTCAGCTAGTTCACCTGAACTAACTGGTAGCTAGCTAACGAGTTACTGTTAACATGGGACTACTAGCCACTGCTAACGCTAGCTTCTACTAGATGTGTTAGCTCATGTGCAAAGATCTTTAGCTAGCTAACAAGTTGAAATTGAGTGAGTACCTCCAATATGGCTGCCACAGGGTGTGTTACGTCACCTGAAAGCCCTCTTTTTGTAGGCGGGAATATGGACGCCATCTTGGATTTTGTTGGAGCCTGTTGTATTATCTGTACCAGCCAACATATCAGGGTATAATGCAGCAGACATATAGGGTAGTATCGGCCAGATGCATTTCTTTTTTGAGAAATATGTCTTGGAAACGCGTCTCGTTTGAGTAGGAAGCAATGTGAGAACCTCCATTATATTTGGTTGTTTCATGTTTATTGAGGTGGATAAATAAATGAGACTTTATTTTTTTGCCCTGTGTGTGTATTTGAATTTGAACATCTCTCCACCAAAACCCGAATCTACACCTTCATGACTGAGAACTACTAAGGACAGTACCCACCCTCAAACGATTCAGCAAACATTCATCCACTCAGTTTCTTACATCAGTGTAATTTAGAAGTGTAATTTTGGGGGAATTTTCTGATCAGGTCTCCACAAAATTCTTGTGATAATGTGGTATAATATCAAATATAATAATAATAGCTTAAGAAAAAATAGTAAAATAGGGAGTGAATGTTGGGAAGTTTATATCCCATGTATGTCAGAGTCTTAAAGAATCAAGTCAAGAAAAGCTATGATGAGGGAAAATTGATGAGGGCGATGTGAGGAGGAGCGGTGTGGGGATTGGATGATTGGATGATTGGATGATTGGATGATTGGATGTGACCGGGGTAGAAAACAGGTTTGGAGAGCTTTGCTTTCGCTAGACTGTGAGGTAAGTGGATTAGTGGAACATGAGAACGTGTCCTTTGAAACTTGTTGAACTCCAAACCTTACCGGGAACTGTTGCTTCTGGTGTTGCTTCCTAGTATCAGCACCGTTATCATTGCTATTGGATGCTTCGGATGAAAAAGCCCCCGAGAGTAATCGTTGCTGAGGTGTGTGAGTGTATACGTTGTACTTTCCCAGGGAGTAGCTTAGCACAAACCACATAATGAATCACTTCGGCGTACCTGTCGATATCTTGCAGACGCTTCTTATCTGCCAACATTGTTCCCCACATATTGAATCACCGTGGGACCGGACCAAGCTGCTCATGGCGAAGATAAAGGATAATGAAAAAGGCCTAAAATGAATGGGTGTTAATGGAGTTGTAAGTAGGAGTTTACATTGACCTTAAGCTTAACTCCCTAGATCAACATTATACAAGGAACCAATAGTAAAGAGTGCAATGGTCAGAGTCGGCCAGATAACAAGCTACTACGTTGCTCCAAGAGTGACGGTGTGGTGAGAGCCAACATTTGAAAACACTAGAAACCTGCCTGTCCAAAATCAAAGCTTTAAATAAAAACTAGTTATGATATTTTTTTGGAAAGAATAGAAAGCAACTTAAAGGTTCAACGCGTGGCATTTCAGGTGAACAAACCAGACCATCGGCGAGACGTTTGGTAGCCTCTATACTACATTTCACATCGTGGCCACCGGGTCGATTTGGAGGGAAATCTGCTGGATCGCTTTACGGCACCAAACAGGAAGAGGGCGCTGTTCTTCCAGCGCTAACGGAGATAAAGATAAAGAGTTTCTGGAGACGGCAGATGGAGGAAGGAGAGAAAGGAAGATGGAGAAATCACTTCAACATGTTGATCCTCTTCAGGAAAGACAAAGAGAACAAGTGTTTTGGTACGACTCAGCTAAGCGCCGTACCCCAAACCTCCCGGTATCGGGGTGGACACCGGCTCAGTCGACCCAGCGGCTCAGTCACCGCCGAGCCGCTGGGTCGGTGTCATAAGGAGAAACAACTAGTCCTTGTGTTAAAACCAGTTAACAGAGAGGTATTGACTACACCCTCTCTGACCTAGTTTACTGTTCACCTATACCGTACTCTGTCCTCAGCAAGGAAACTGTCAAGTGTGAAACAGTATATAGGTTAAAGTTTCCACAGTTGATAGCTGAGTATTGAGGTGGCCATGATGGGAGCTTCAGTTAGTGTAACTGTTTTAACACCTTTACTCAATTTATTGACAATATTTTATCCCAAAGTTACTATCATATAGTAACTTTGGAAATGTGCGTAAATCCGTTCATGAGCCTGTGTGTGGCAGACTGGGTGTGTTTTGGGGAGTGCTGCCCCGTGACCTAGGACGGTTTCTATGGCCGCTGTGTCTCGAGATGAATTGTGCAGCAGCACTGGTTTGTTTTGCCCGGAGCTACTATATATGGGTATATATATATACATGAGTCAGGAAGCTGGGAACCGCTGTGTCGCAACAGGAAAAGCAAACGCAGGACGTGTAGATAGTCAGCGACGGCGGTTCGACAGACCGCCCTTCAGCCGGGAAGGTCACAGGTTCAGTTCCCGCAACAGCTACTGTGTCCGTCAAGAGACATGTTTCCTGTCAGTGTCCCTGAACGCCTCATTGCTCATTCACCGTAAGTCACAACGGATAAAAGTGTGAGGTAAATGTAGGTAACATTTACCAACACATCTAGCATAATCCGTGTTGTTAAACTACTTGAAAACAACGGTCTGACTGTCCTGTAGACAAGAGGTCACAGGTTCAAACCCCACAACAGCAATGATTCCTGACAGCTGAATGCCTTACACGTAGGTACAACTACCATTTACCAACACACAGAAGCTGATGTAACAGCCCCTGTACTGTTAAAGTATTTGAAAACAATAATCTGACTGACTTGTAGACAAAAGGTCGCGGGTTCAAACCCCACAACGGCTTTGTGTCCTGCTGACAAGGGTGTCAGCTAAATGCCTTGAAGTCACAGTCACTTGATGGTGTCCTGCTTTCGTAATATGACGTACTTCTGGTGTTCAAAAGTTCAAAAATGCTTTTCGCGTCATCGTGAGGCGCCACAGATGTTGGACTCCACGGCGTCTCAGGAAAAGGAGAGTTGTGAAGTTGCAGGTTTTATATGATGGGAGAGGCGGAGGGGTGTTCTGGTTGATATTTCTATGTATGAAGTCGCCAGTGAAGACATCCAGGGAGTAAAAGTGATGATATAAAAATACAAACAAATGCATTTATTGTTAACAACATAGAAGCAAACGTGTGGTTAGAGAGGCTGTTTTGTACCCACAAGGTCACAGGTTCAATTTCCGAAATAGCTGATGTCAGCTAAATGGCTAAACTATGACTTGAGGCTGCCCAGACTGGTGGGATATCTCTTGTACTGTCACGTGACACAGAAACAACCATGTGGAATGTAGAAGAGTAAAAGCACAGCAGGTACCAGTGATCAGTAGATAGTAAAATACCTGCAGGCCCGTCCTTTACGTAAATGGTGGCAACAAGCAGCAAATGACATCCAGCCGTAGACATTAAAGAAGTCGCCCATCATGCATCGCTCCCCCTTCACTCCTGCATTATGCAGCAAAAACAATTTGCCAGAGGCTGGTTGCCAGACCAGTCCTTGTGACTTCCTGCAGCTAAAAAGAGAGCAAGCATTTGTAAACAGTTCCTCTTGAGGAGCACACAGATCAGGTCACGATCATGTTTACGCCAGGACAGATGCTGCCTTCACTTGCTGCTGGAAAGATCGGAATTACGAGCACAATACATGACCCACACATAAACGACCCAACAGAGTGGTAAATTACATGTGGGAAGTCTGAATTTGTTTAGGGGGCGTGTCTTGACAGAAAAATGGTGGACAGCATGGAAGGCCAACAACTGATGATACGTGTGATATATTTTACATAGTTTTTGTCATTCTTGGCAAATAATATCTCTCTCTGAACACGTGCACACAGGCGAAACAAATATACAACAACCTTTAAAATGTTCGGTTTAATTAAAACTCAAATGCCTCATGCACATTTTCTCCTCTTCCTTCTCCCCCTGCAGCACAAAGTAGCTCTCTGCCGTTGAAAAGCCGCCAAAAAAACACTTTGTCATGACTCCCAACCAAAAGCACTCGAATGCGCGACAAGTGGTTTATGACTACACAACTCGAAAGTACGAGTTTACAGGGGAGCACCTGAAGGCAGCGAGATTAAGGGAGGGATGTTCAGCCGTGAAGCCCCAGCAAAGGTGCCTCCTGTTCGGGCACAAGCTGTCCGAGGGTCCCCTTATCTCTCTGGAGGTAGCGGATCATTGGGAGAAAGGAATGCCAGACGTTACAATGTGAGATGTGACTGGCAGAAACACACACACACACACACACACACACACACACACACACACACACACAGTTGACAGCAAGCACGTTTCCCACAACTCTACATCGATTGCAGTCGAGTCTTGGCACAGAGACAGCGGTGCGATAAGGAGACGTCATGTCATTCTTCATACCTCCGCAGGGCCTTGGCCACATAGCACACATCCCACCAACTGTCACAACAAGGAAAATGCCCCGTTCGGCTGAAGCTTGATGCTCAGCTGTGGTACCCGAATGACGATGAAGATGATGAGGACGGCGCCACCAGCAAGCGACCCGCGTCCAAATACATTTAGGCTCAAAAGCCTCGTTGGATTTCTGCTCTAATTCGCTGGGAAATCGCTCAAATATCTTGTTTGTGTCAATTACAGGCCAACGTAATTCAAGGGGAAGGGTGGGGGGCATGTAGGACGGGCTCTATGGATGTTGTAATTCCTACTGGTGGTCATTAGAGGTCAGTAAAGGTCATAGATTACTTTATGTCCCTTTCATAGCATTGAAACATTTAATTTAGCGACTGTAGTTGAAAATAGTGAAGATGTTGATATAAGATGCCAAAAGTGCAGTAAAATAATTTGGTTCCTCAAATCTTAAAGACTCAAATATTTAGATGTATTTAATATTGATTATCTTGTAAAGTAATCATTATTATTATTATTATTATTATTATTATTATTATTATTTTAGCCGTAATCATGCAGGTTTTTGTAATAATTCTACTGCTTGAACTTTTAAATCCACCTTTTCCCCCAGGAAATGAGTCAAGGTGGCAGCCGCTGACTAACGGTGAACACCTCAGTGAATTGATTATTGATTAAATGGGTTTTCAGCCTAACAAAGTACAGCAGCACATGAAGGGATGAAGGTAGTGCTTAGTCATGGTCACGCCCAGAGGAACCTCGCTGATCCTTCCTGGAGCCAAACTAAAACTAAAAAACAACAGAAATGTTGTTTTGAGGCTTTGATCATTTGACCTACTCTTTGTTTTTATGTGTGTGTGTGTGTGTGTGTGTGTGTTGTGTGTGTGTGTGTGTGTGACGTTCCCCCTCCTTCTGCTAAACCAGTCCTACCACATTTACCTGACGGGCAGACAGGCAGGTGAGTGGGCGTGGCTTTGCTAGCCGCAGGTAGAGGAAAATCACCAACGTGCTCACACACACACACACACACACACACACAGATACTTCACCGAGAGAGGAATACACACACACCTGAGTGAGGCTTTGGAGAGAAAAAGACAGAGCAGTATCACCAGAAAGGTCTTTATATCTTCACATCCCTCGACCTCTTTGGACTTGGACACCTTTCACCTGAAGGAGTTCCTCGTCTGGACTCTGAAACGTCTTGAGCACCTGAGTTGGACCGTCTCGCTCGGAGCAGCAGGTAAGCATCATGTTTATTAACCTGTTTAACCCTGACACACTCCTATGAGCGTAACAGGAGAAAAAGCTTAACCTCCTAAGACCCAAGCTCTTGTTTGGTATGCATTTTTTATTTCTCTTTGCAATTTGGGCTTATTGGGACCTGATAAAGTATAAAAACTAAGCATCATCTTTTGTTATGATTTAGTTGTATTATGGTAAGTATTATGGTATAGACAACCCAAAATGTGATGTGATGTCCACGCCAGGTTTTAGGAGGTTAAATCCCCAAATAATCAAAAGTCAAAAACAAGACCGAGACCCGATGGAGAGGTGCTGGTGGGGGGGGGGGGGGAGCCGGGAAGAAAACGGGGATTTGTTTTGCTTCAGGGCAGGAGAATGTAGAGGGAGTAGAGGAGGGGGGAGGGGGGAGAGGGGGGGACAGGGGGGGAGAGGGGGGGAGAGGGCGGGGGGGGGGGGTTACAGTCTAGTTTCAGTTGATACCAATGTTGACGTCACTGTGCTCTCAGTCCACTCGTCTAAACATGAACGAGTTTCTGTCCAAAATAACATCCACGTTTTGATAAAGTTGGCAGAATAGCTGTGTCGGCGTGAGGTGCATCATGGGAGACTGTTGCAGTTCTGAGTGGATATGATGGTCTGTTTTTTGAATTAGTGGCTGATGGATTTGTTTCAAAAGTCCTGAGTGACTTTCAGACACAAACATTCATTCACTCTCATTGACTGACTGACTGATCTTGTCACACGTTGAGCTGCATCTCTCTGAGCCAACACACATCAGGTCATGGTGCTGGATGCCCTTGGTGAAGACCATACTGGGCTAACTGGGAATAATGGTCCTAATGTCGTGAGAACAAAGACCCATCGTGTAATATCATGTAATAATCAATAATCAACATGCATGTGCATGTGTGTGTGTGGTGACGTGTTGTGTGTGTATGTGGTCAGAGGTGAGCAGAAACAGAACTTGTGAACATGTGAGTGACGGTTAATGTTCATTCATGAACCGATTTCTCTCTTCATAGAATGTGTTTATATATAATAATAATAATATTATATTATAATAAATATTATAATGAATATGTCATACGAAACATTCTATGAAAATATGAATATAATTATTCTTATATTAACTATTATGTATGTTTTATTATCAGTTATTATTAATTATATTATTATTGTTATTTTCAGGTGACTAATTGATTCCTAATGATATTTAATGATGCTGAAGAATAAATTCATCACAGAGCAGTGGCTTATGGGTAAATCTAAATGAGTTCATGAGTTAAATACTGGACTTGTTGTGATGAGGTGTGTATGTGAATGCACGTGCAACCTACATGTGTCAGCTCTTATCTCATTGTATCTGTGTGTGTGTGTGTGTGTGTGTGTGTGTGTGTGTGTGTTGATGGTTGCAGGACAGAATCTTGCCCCGCTTCATTCCCCAAGAAAGTCTTCTGTCCACTCCCTGCATTTCTGCAGCTTCCCTCTGAGCGGCTGCTCTTCTTAATTTGAAGAGATCATAATAGTAATAATGATAATAATAATAATAATAAACAACATAATAATAATAATAGTAATAATAATAATAATAACAATTATAATAGTGATAATAATAATAATAGTAATAATAATAATAATAATAACAATAATAATAGTGATGATAATAATAATAATAATAATAACAATAATAATAGTGATAATAATAATAATAATAATAGTAATAATAATAATAATAATAAGAGCACCTTTCACACCCAAGACGCTTCATGAGAAGAAGAAGAAAGAGAAAGAGAAGAAACAGACAAGAACAGGAAGCATCACCTGTGAACTTTGCTGTTCAATGGAAATTCATCACCCCTCTCTCTCTCTCTCTGTCTCTCTCTCTCTCTCGCTCTCTCTCTCTCTCTCTCTCTCACCCCCCCAACACACACAGGATGTCCTTATATGGTAGCTTCCTGTCTGATGAGCAGTTCCAGTGTTCCATCTGTCTGGATGTGTTCACCAACCCGTCCTCCACGCCGTGCGGTCACAGCTTCTGCATGGCCTGCATCAGCAGATACTGGGACGGCTCTAAGGTGTGTGTGTGTGTGTGTGTGTGTGTGCGTGTGTGTGTGTGTGCGTGTGTGTGTGTGTGTGTGTGTGTGTGTGTGTCTCCCTTTATTTGGGTGGGCTGACTACTATGGTGCATTTATAAAAAGACATTCCTTCCATCCTTCCTCCCTCCTTCCTTTCCTTGCTTTTCTTTGCTCCCTTCCTTCCTTCCTTCCTTCCATCCCTCCTCCCCTCTTTCCTCTCCTCCTCCCTCTCCCAGGTATGCCAGTGTCCTCTGTGTAAGAAGACCTTCCAGAAGAAACCGGACCTGCAGATCAACAGGACCCTGAGAGAGATCACTGAGCAGTTCAAATCCATGAGGGGAGGAGGAGGAGGAGGAGGAGGAGGAGGAGGGAGGGACAAGAGAGGGGGTAGAGGAGGAGGAGGAGGAGGAGGAGGAGGAGGAGGAGGAGGAGGAGGAGATGGAGGCATGCCGGAGGATTTGTTTGACGAGTTGAGGAAGAAGCTGCCGCGACCTCTGCCGAAGATGCCGATGACCTCTGAGGCGCATGGTCAAGGTTGGCTTGTGTGATGTATTTAACGGATGTTGGGTAAACGTGTTACTCAACGTTTTCACCCAACACACGGTTGCTTCTCATATCGATCCCTGCAGGTGGCGAGCCTATCCTGACGTCGTATTCACCTCTGACCTCTTCCGTCACGACCCCGCTGGCGTCCTCGGTACCGAACCCGAGCCCGCTCGCCGCCGCCCTGAACCTGAGCTCCGGCGGACCTGCTCCTCCTGCGCCGCCTCACTCCCGCTCCAGCGGCCGGAGACGGTTCACCCTGAGCGCGGTGGCCAACAGCCAGAACCTCCCGCTCTGTGATGTCCACCACAGGGGGTTAGCGGTACGACATTTCACACCACAGCACCTAGGGGTGGGCGATGATATGACGTCAAAGCAATATCACGATTATTTCAAACTTTTACCTCGATTACAAATAATGAACGATTATTTTATTTGTTTTGTTTTCTTTTATTTTGAAATTTGTTTTATTTTGAAATTGACCGGATGCCGTTCCTGTGTCTGACTTCCTGCCCGGCTCGCAAAAAAGACGAGCGGTCCAAACCTGTCTGACCACGGCGTTACTGGACGGGGCGGAGGGACGTGACTGAATACCACGTAGTATTTTTGAAGGGGACAGTTCATGAACGCAGTATTGGGGAAAGTATTTGGCCCATTCATTCGCGGGAAAGTGATGTTACGTCTGATGCGCGCGCGCACACACACACTCACACACACTGGTTGCTTTGCTAACTGGCGCTTCTAGACGTTCCTCGTTCTTGTCGCCTAAATAACAATCGAGATGAACTAGTTTGAACGATTATCGCCCCCCTCCTCTAGCGCCCCCGTCTGGTAGTTAATACAACCAGTGATGTAATAGTAAATCAATAAATAAAATCAATTCTATTTTCAGAAAATCATGAATTGATGCTTTCTGGTTGAACAGACCTCGTCCTCATGAACCTTACATCAGTTTGATACTACTCACTATGAGTTTAAACCACTAATGCACAAAACAAGACCAACTTTATATCAAGAAATATACGACTTTTGCACTTTACTGTAACTCATTTTAAAGTGAACATGGTTGCAAATACTTTCCTTTCAAAGTAAAGGACGTTTGTGCTTCTGGTCAACACGTCAACATAACATCAGTCTGGCTGGTCTCAGGTTTACTGCAGGACCGACCAGGTGTGCATCTGTCCGGAGTGTGAGGCGCTGGACCACCAGGAGCACAACACGGTGTCCGTCAAGGCAGAGTGGATGGAAAACAAGGTGAGAGAGAGGGAGAGAGAGAGAGAGAGAGAGAGAGGAGAGAGAGGGAGGGAGGGGAGAGAGAGAGAGAGGGAGGATGGAGGAGCTGGTTGGTCGTGTCCTGAAGTGAACACTTTGAGGTGAACTGTGAGGTTACACACTCAATTAGGATGTGTGTGTGTGTGTGTGTGTGTGTGTGTGTGTGTGTGTGTGTGTGCGCGTGTGTGTGTGTGTGCGCGTGTGTGTGTGTGTGTGTGTGTGTGTGTGTACGTGCAGGTTCAGCTGAGTGTGTCCGAGCAGGAGATCCAGAAGATGATCAGTCAGAGAGTCAGGAAGATCGAGGAGATCAGAATGTCAGTGGCTGAACTGCAGGTAGGGCTGTCACACACACACACACACACACACACACACACACACACACACACACACACACACACACACACACACACACACACACACACACACACACACACACACACACACACACAGAGTATACGTGTGGCAAAACCTGTCAATCCATTCCTCTTTATCAGCTTTTCATCAGAAACTCACCATCAATCTGACCCAGAATCAGCAGAATATTTCCATCTCTTGTTCCCAATCTTCCAACATGGCCGCTACTCTCTCTCTCTCTCTCTCTCCCCAGCTGTCGGTAGAGCGAGAGACGGCGGGCAGCGTGTGCGTGTTCTCGGCGTTGGTGTGCGCCATCGAGCGCTCCCAGGCCGAGCTGATGGAGGTGATGGAGATGAGCCGCAGGGCCGCGCAGCACCAGGCCGACGCCGCCGTGAGGCAGCTGGAGCTGGAGGTCGCCGAGCTGAGGAGGAGGGGCCAGGCCCTCGCCGAGCTCGGCCAATCAGAAGACCCCGTCCACTGTCTCAAGGTGAGCGGAGATCTGGAGGGATCCGTCACGGTGTTAGGTTGAGATTAGTCACTCACGCCCACGCCTGACCAGGTTAGAGTTTAGTACGTGAAGGAAAATCTGCCAGTGGGGTGAGATAGAAACCCTCTGGAGACAGGAAGTGACGCGTTTTACGTTTCCACAGAAGAAGAACTGGGTAGTTAGTATGAGCAGACAAAAGAGAAGAGCGCCACCTACAGGAACTCAAACTCCATCAGCAGGAAATCAGAGGAGGAAGACGTCACAGTACTGGACACACTGTTTGATTGACAGGTGATCTCTGGGAAGAGCAGTGAGGAACACCACAGTGAGGAACACCACAGTGAGGGACACCACAGTGAGGAACACCACAGTGAAGAACACCACAGTGAGGGACACTACAGTGAGGAACACCACAGTCAGGGACACTACAGTGAAGAACACCACAGTGAGGGACACCACAGTGAGGAACACCACAGTCAGGGACACTACAGTGAGGAACACCACAGTGAGGAACACCACAGTGAAGAAAACCACAGTGAGGGAAACCACAGTGAGGGACACTACAGTGAAGAACACCACTGAAGAACACTACAGTGAGGGACACCACAGTGAGGGACACTACAGTGAGGGACACTACAGTGAGGGACACTACAGTGAGGAACACTACAGTGAGGCTGAGAGACTCTTTTGTGTGGATCTGTCCCATTTTTAAATATTGTCACTTTAAACAGGAAACGTTGGAAACAAGTGAAACGTTTTAACATTTTAAGACATAAACGTCTCGTCGAGATTCCCAACGTCGTCTCTGACTTCCTGCGTTTGCTTCACGACCTCCACAGAGTTTCCCCGCCCTCTCCACGCCTCCGCCCACCAGAGACTGGTCCGGGGTGTCGGTGAACTCTGACCTGGGAACCAAGACCATCTACAGGTCTCTGGCTGCCCTGGTGGACCGGTTCAGGGAGGAGCTGAGGACGGTGGCTGAAATAGGTCAGTCGCACCGCCGGAGACATCAAGAGGTTATGATGAAGAGATTAACCGGTATTAACAGATTAATAGTAAAAAGTAGAAGTAGAAAGTAAAAGTACTGACCATGTTTTTCCTCCACCCATCCCATATACCAGGTGACTCTTCATCTTGGTAAGAGTCTGGTTGGAGCAGATACTGGTTAGGATTTCTACTTTCTGAAGCTTTACTTTCTACTTTTTACCAGCCCTGCTGATGTCCCAAGAAAAAGTACACATTTCGCTGTGGGGATCAATAAAATATCTTTATTATGAGCAGTACTACACACGATAAAGTAATGCAGTGCTGCCCCCTAGTGGCAGGAGGTGGTTTTGTTTTCACACTATGAGCAGCCCATACTGATTTGACAGTACTGAAGTTTAGCAGAGAGGAAAATTGGTATTGGTTTCCTTCAGTGTTGTCCTGAAGCAAGGGTGAAACTCTGACACACACACACACACACACACACACACACACACACACACACACACACACACACACACACACACACACACACTTTAAGGTTCATCTCCTGATCCGTGTTTTTTGATGCTCCTCTCCAGGTTTTCCTGCTCCAGCGGTGGAACCCAGTCCAGTCCGCACACAACCCAGTGAGTGTCATCTACCATTCCACCTTAAATAATAATGATAACGCTCCGCTGTGAACGAGATCTTCCATTCCACCTTAAATAGGCTGAAAATATAGATGCACATACATCCAAGTGAGCATCAGCAACCACCCCACCTTAAATACGTGCGTGAGGACTCGTACACAACGAGCTGTAAAAAACATTCCACCTTAAATGTCTCTCTCTGTTTTCCTTTAGAGATTAAGAGGATACAGGAGTATGCAGGTAAGTCCCACACAGATGAAGCTCACATACACGAGTAAACACGAGTAAACACGAGTAAACACGAGTAAACACAAAAACGACATGAACTCAAGTTTCTTTTTCTGTCGATGCAGTGGATGTGACTCTGGACTCAAGCACCGCCCACCCCAGGCTGGTCCTATCAGAGGATTTGAAGAAGGTGAGCCACCTGGCAAATCATGTTTTTAAATTTTTTTTATTTTATGATCAGAGTTCGGCACGGTATCCCAGTTGGGGGTGAAGTGCCTTGCTCATGGGCTCTGACCTCCCGGTGGATGGGGGTCAGTGAGGTACCACCCCCGTCATACCTGTTGCATTGTGGTTGCGTTCAGGTGAAGTGCGGAGATCGTCACCAGCTGCTCCCAGACAACCCAGAGAGGTTTGACAGGGTGGTGTGTGTCCTGGGGAGGGAGGCCTTCTCCTCGGGGAGGCACTACTGGGAGGTAAGAGGCTGTGTGTGTGTGTGTGTGTGTGTGTGTGTGTGTGTGTGTGTGTGTAGCATGTTTGGTTGCAGTAACCACAGAGAAATGTGTCACCCCCTTATAACCCTTTAGCGAATCCCTGGTGCATTCAGTGTAAATGTGTCGGGCTTTGACCGTTTCTTCCTGTATTTCCAGGTGGAAGTGGGCGGGAAGACAGACTGGGATCTGGGCGTGGCCAGCCAATCAATCAACAGGAAGGGGAAGATCGACGTTACCCCTAGCAACGGCTACTGGTTCCTCAGCCTAAGAGACAGGTGAGGTTTGATTGTTTTGTTTTTTTAACCGAGTCTCCATCTTTGTCTCTCAGCCTCACTGTGGTGTTCCTCACTGTGGTGTTCTTCACTGTGGTGTTCCTCACTGTGGTGTCCCTCACTGTGGTGTTCTTCACTGTGGTGTTCTTCACTGTGGTGTTCCTCACTGTGGTGTTCTTCACTGTGGTGTTCCTCACTGTGGTGTTCTTCACTGTGGTGTTCCTCACTGTGGTGTTCTTCACTGTGGTGTTCCTCACTGTGGTGTTCCTCACTGTGGTGTTCTTCACTGTAGTGTTCTTCACTGTGGTGTTCCTCACTGCTCTTCCCAGAGATCACCTGTCAATCAAACAGTGTGTCCAGTACTGTGACGTCTTCCTCCTCTGATTTCCTGTTGATGGAGTTTGAGTTCCTGTAGGTGGCGCTCTTCTCTTTGTCTGTTCAGCCACGGTGGCTATCGCTGCTCATGCTAACTACCCAGTTCTTCTTCTGTTGAAACTTAAAACGCATCACTTCCTGTCTCCAGAGGGTTTCTCCCAGGACATGTATCTATGAACTAAACTGTCGCTCTCCTCTCGTCAGGAACAAGTACGCCTTTCGCACTGAACCGTCCACCGACGTCCATCTGAACCTCCGACCACAGAAGATTGCGATGTTTGTGGACTACGAGAAAGGACAGGTGCAGTATGGGAAATGCAGTTTATATACCATGTATCGTTACTGGTCCTTTCTCTTCTCTTCTAACATTTGCTCCTCTACTTTCTCGCTCTTCCTCAGGTGTCTTTCTACAACGTTGATGCCAAGATCCACATTTACACCTTCACCGACACCTTCACCGAGAACATCTACCCGTTCTTCAGCCCCTGCACTAATAAATCTGGGAAGAACGACGGGCCGTTGGTCATCACACCGGTAAACATGATCGAATGACGGAGCCAAAGAGCCAAACCTTTAAGTTACTTGGAATGAGTTTTGACCGGTATTTATGTCCCCGGCTGCTCTGGAAAGTCGTTTTTTGGTGATATTTTGTTAAAAGATGTTAATAAATGTATTACACACACACACACACACACACACACATATACACGTGCATACACACACACACGCACGTTTGCTGATGTTGGTGTTTTAACTGTGAATATTTCTTAAAGATCAAAAATTGTACAGATTTTTATTTGATGTATTTTGTTATTTGTGAATACAGAAAATCATTTTATACATGGCTACATCTCGGTTTTGTGTCTGGATTGTTGAGATTATCCAATAAAGGTTTACACGTTTTCATCTGGTTCGTTTTGAGGGAGAATTTCCTTTCAGCGTGATGAAAAACAAAACACTTCCTGTACTCCTACAGTCACACGTTATCATCATGTAAGCATCCATAGAGCTGGCTGCTACTCAGTGTGTCTCCGAACTATGGACTAATCAATAATGAATTTATAAAAAATCAATAATGAGTGCAGCAGCAATATTCTTCCAAATTGTGGACTGAAGCGTTTTATTCACTCACTTTCTGAACCTGTTGTAGTTCAGCGGTTCCACCACTAGGGGGCAGATTCACCAAAACCATGGAGATGAAGGGAGGTCACTGGAGGGAGGGGTTGAGGTGGAGGGGCACCGAAGCTTTTGTTTGTAAACACTTTTAGTGTTGCAAGCATGAGATTACATGGTGTGTGTGTGTGTGTGTGTGTGTGTGTGTGTGTGTGTGTGTGTGTGTGTGTGTGTAGTGATGTAAGGGAATACAAGTGGGCTCATGTCTTTGCCCTTCTTGTAGGCAAATGAGTCAACCGACCCTCCGCCCTAAACACACACACACACACGCACACACACACACACTCACTCATCAGCCCCTAACCACTGACTCTAAACGTAACTTAACTCACTTTGGTATTGGTACCAATACTCTGCAGGTCGTCGTGGCGACCAGCAGCTCTCGGTTACTTGTCACCAGGCAGGTCCATCTAGCGGAGATCCTCTGGGCAGATGCTGGTCTGGAGGACATCTGGGCTCTTTGTTGTTGTCCTCTTTCTGTGACTCCCATCCTTCTTCCATTCACATGAACAGAGAGGTTGTTTACTCAGCGTCAGATAGCGTCCACTAACCTCCCTCCCAGTCATTGTATTGTCAGGTAAGCCATGTTCTTTCTCTCCATTGCTTACTCTCTCCCTCCCTCTCTCTCTCTTTTTCTCTATTCACACTAATACTCTCTCCCTCGCTCTCTCTCTCTCTTTTTCTCTATTCACACTAATACTCTCTCTCCCTCTCTTTTTCTCTATTCACACTAATACTCTCTCTCCCTCTCTCTCTCTCTTTTTCTCTATTCACACTAATACTCTCTCTCCCTCTCTTTTTCTCTATTCACACTAATACTCTCTCTCCCTCTCTTTTTCTCTATTCACACTAATACTCTCTCTCCCTCTCTTTTTCTCTATTCACACTAATACTCTCTCTCCCTCTCTTTTTCTCTATTCACACTAATACTCTCTCTCCCTCTCTCTCTCTCTTTTTCTCTATTCACACTAATACTCTCTCTCCTCTCTCTCTCTTTTTCTCTATTCACACTAATACTCTCTCTCTCTCTCTTTTTCTCTATTCACACTAATACTCTCTCTCTCCCTCTCTCTCTCTTTTTCTCTATTCACACTAATACTCTCCCTCTTTTTCTCTATTCACACTAATACTCTCTCTCTCTCTGTTCCCCCCTAGACTAAAAGCGACACGCATACATGCAAGCAGACAACATGAAGCATGCACACACATGATTAAAACACACACACACACACACACACACACACACACACACACACACACACACACACCTCAGTGTCCCTCCCTAGCTGAAATCCTAACGGTATTTTCTGAGTGCTGTCTGCTTGTTCCAACACGCTGCAAATAACTGTCAAACTGCAGAGAGAAAGAGAGAGAGAGAGAGAGACACGCAGGGAGGAAAAAACAGGAAGAATAGAGGAAGAGAGAGGCACAAATGGAGAGATGGAAAAGGAGGGAGAGAAACTGAGAGAAAGACAAGAGAGAGAAACGTCAGAGATAGAGGAGAAGAGAAGCTTGGGAGCAACAACAACAAAAAAACGAGGAAACGAGAGGAGAGAAAGAATGGAAAAAGGAGAGGAAGGGAAAAGGAAGTAGAGAGCGAAGGAAGGATACTGGGGACGTAATGAAGAGGAAGAGTGGAATAGAGAGAAAAGGTGAAAGAAAGTGACTAGACGGTGTAATACTACATTATTGCCTCTAGGGGGATCAACACTTCATCAGAGGTAAACTGAGGTTTGACGGCTGCTTCCATTTAAAGGGGCATTCCGGTATTTGTACACCTTGGCTCTATGTGTACAAATTCATCATTTATACCGCAAAATACGTAAAGTTGTTTTTGTCACCGACTGGTTAAACAAAAGGTTTATCTCTGTAGGATCCTTTCCTAATGTTGTCAGATACGTCCAATAACAATCTGATCCTGTCAGTGGCAAAAACAAAACACTTTTACTGGACGTACTTTGATCGGCCCACTTGCCCCTACAGATTACATTGCAGCCATTGCAGCCCGTTTCACGACTGCCCGCTGAGGCGATCTACCGGAGCAACTCCAAAACTTTTTGTACGTATTTTGCGGTATAAATGACGGATTTGTACAAATAGAGCCCAGTTTTAAAAATACCAGAATTCCCCTTTAAGTACATGGAAAAGTAGAGCTTCTGTGTACTTGTACTCAAAGGGGGGCCGGGTTTGTAACGAATCAAAGTCTTGGAGTTTTTTAAAGGCTGGGACTTTAAACACGAGTCAATTTGTTCCTGTCTGAGTCGGTGAGACCGACTCAACTCCAACCACAGGGAACATGTTCAAGCACCTACCTGCTGAAGTGCCCTTGGGCAAGACGTTGCCTCCCTACTCTGTGGCGGACTCCTCCCTGACGAGAAAAGAGGATTTCCTTACAGGGGTAAATAAAGATTATAAAAAAATGTCTTACGTGCATTTTTCAAATACTGTGAGAAAAATATTTAATGATTGTAGAAATTCAAGAACAACATTTCCAGTTTGATATCAGAAAACGTTTCATTGATCTGAGACAGTAAGGGTCAGGTTTTGGTGTCAGGGCATGTTCCGGGCATGTTGGGTTGTCGAAAGGCATTCTGGGAAATGTAGGCAATCACTAACTGAAGTAGAAGAAACACACACACACACACACACACACACTCACACACACACACACACACACACACACACAAACACACACACACACACACTCACACACTCTCACACACACACACACACACACACACACACACACACAAACACACACACACTCACTCTCTCACACACACACACACACACACACACACACACAAACACACACACACTCACACTCTCACACACACACACACACACACACACACACACACACACACACACACACAC
>JAXDDW010000193.1:445000-447500 GCA_034670385.1 Hoplostethus mediterraneus
ACCGAAACCCTCCGTGTTTCCTCCCGAGATCCACGAGAAGACGGTGACTTTGTCCGCTTGTTTTTTGTACCTTTTTTTAAAGTTGAAATACTTTGGGGGAGAGAGAGAGAGAGGAGGTTTCTCCCTAGACCAGAGGGGTAAGAAGTGTAGTGAACATGCCGAGGGCCTTTCTGGTGAAAAAGGCGAGTGTTTCGCCGGGGAAGCGGAACTGGAGTCAACTCCCCGACCACGAACGCGGGGACGTCTACATCCCAGGTGAGTCCGGGCTGCCGGTAATGAGCCATATTTTGTCGGTAATGTGGTTAAAAACAAGAGGTGGGTCCGGTTGGTTTTCACCTCCACTGCGTTTTGGTGTCACGTGCACACTGATTTCCTACGGTTTGTCTTTTTACTCAACCGGGAGTCAACGTTAATACCGAGGGTCTTAGGATTTGTAACGGGGCGGCTGCGTAGGGGGCCACCGAATAACGGGAAACCAGCGGGCCGTGGAGTGACGACTTCATCCCGTGCAGTGATAATTCCGGGGGGGGGGGAATGTTGTGTTTTTATCTTAATTGAAGATTATGAATTATTTTCTTTATTTCATAGCTAAAGTTTAAAGCAGACACCGACCAGCCGGGGAGCCTGGTGTCTGACAGCGTCTAGACCTGTAGGTATAAAACAGCAGACTAACAGCAGTCACAAATAAATATATTCGATGGAAAAATCAATAATTTAGCTTGAGATTTTTTGGTCATGTTCCTGCTGTGTGTGTGTGTGTGTGTGTGTGTGTGTGTGTGTGTGTGTGTGTGTTGGCCTAGTGGAGATATCGCAAGGGCCCTTTGGTTCTCGTATCGTGTCGACCTTCAACCCCTGATTTCAGCTTGCTTCCTTGTGTCTGAGGCTGCCTGCTGTAGTCAGAGCAACAGGTTTAACAAAGAGTATAGTCCGCCAGTCAGGACCTAACCCCCGTGGGCTTCAATCTCAATCTCATCTCGGCGGAGTGATTTAACGGAATTGCAGATCATTGGACTTGCAGCGCATTTGTTTATTTCTACTGAACGCCCTTGTTTTTATTCCTAAAAGTCACCGTTACATCCCTGAACTAGTTCCGGTTCTGGTTTCGTACACTGTGGGCCAAGACGTGAAGCGGTTCCCCACGTGACAAGAGTGCAGCTTGTATGAAAAGGGCACGAGAGCTGGGTTCTGACAGGACCACGTCCTGGACTGTCACGTCACGTGTGCCTATCCAGTTTGAGGTTTGCCGTCTTGTGCCGCACCTCGAGGTTATTTGCAATCCGCTTTGCATTAAAATACCAACCCAAGGGTCTCGGTGTCTATCTGTCTACCTACCTGTCTACCTACCTGTCTGTCTGTCTGTCTCGCTTTTCTTGAGAACAATCCCCATTGTTGCCATCGGCGGAGCTTTTATTGTTAGGCCACGTTGGTATCAGATAACAGCTAACGGACTACACCCTAACCTCCCTCTCCCTCTCCTCTCTCTCTCTCTCTCTCTCTCTCTCTCTCTCTGTGTCAACCCCCTCTCTCTACCCGGCCTCTTTTCTCCCCTCATCTCATCACCGTTAACTTTTAATCATTGACTTTTACATCCTCTCGAGTGTTTGAACGCCGACACTGACTCGGGACTGGTTTGGATGTGGGTTAAACTAGTATATGCTCTGTTTTTAGAGTCAAGAATCGAATAAATCGAATGAATTAAAAAAAACACTTGAAATGCAGCAATAAAAAATACACAGGCCTTCTAGGCTTAGAGGATGTGAGAAGTTTTGTAAGCTATTTTTACGCAGAGAAAACTATTATCCAAAAACGGTTTTGTTCTCATAAAAGTGTAGATTTATGCTTTGTTTCCTCAAAAGACGAAAAATGAAATCTCACGAAGAAGTGAAGTAAAGTAGAAGTTAAAACGTCTGGGTGCAACTATGATGAACCAAATAACTGTGTAAACACTCGCCACCTATCCCACAGCAACGGTCTCACCTACAGGCTCTGGTATGTGCCGTTACTTGATGTACCTGCCCGACCTGTGTGCGTGTGTGCGTGTGTGTGTGTGTGTGTGTGTGTGTGTGTGTGTGTGTGCGTGTGTGTGTGTGTGTGTGTGTGTGCGTGTGTGTGTGTGCGCGTGCGTGCGTGTGCGTATGTCTCACACGCAGGTATGGTAATTGCTCAGAAACAGGCGTGCTGAATAGTTTCAAGAGGCGCCAGAATGCAGTTTGGCCTAGAGGTTTTTTCTTTTAACTTCATAACCCAGAAACACGTCGCAGGGCCTGTTTCTGTTGTTGCTGCTGGGTTACCTTAATCCTTAACCCAGGCTGGATTTACTCGGTACGGGTCTTTGGCTCTGTAAATGCACGTGCTGGTTTAGCCATAAATGCATCAAACGTGTTGATTCATCAATAATGTGTCAATAGAAACAGGCACATGAATCAGGAGCACATGTTGTTGGTTTTCACATGCGAACAAATATGTTTCAACATGCTGTAATCCGAAATCACATGTGACC
>JAXDDW010000193.1:452500-500000 GCA_034670385.1 Hoplostethus mediterraneus
AAGACGAACCAAAGGGGGATGGATGAAGGATGGAGGGATGGATGGCAGGAAGGGAGGGAGGTATGTAAAGGTTACTCTAAAGACCCAAACCCAAGGGTGGAAGCAAGATGGATGGATGGATGGATGGATGGAGTGATGACGGGATAGGTGGATGGCAAAGCAGACTTGGCAAGAGGGAAGGACACGTGCATGGATGGATGCATTGATGTATATAGGGACTAAACTCAAAGGAGGTCATGCACCAAATAGGGCCAACCAAGTCTGATTTAAAGGTCCCATATTATACCAGTTCAACTTTTTCTTCCTTCAATGAAATAAACTTTTAACTACATTTGAAAACATCATGAAGAGCATCGTTCTCATCCTGAGCCATGATATATTTGAAAACAAAATCATGAAAAATAAATAGTATGGGACCTTTTTTAAATGACATGTCCGACATGAGATTATGATGTGTATGAGATTATTGTCATGTTCCTCACGCCTGTATGTCTGTCATGATATTCCTCCTCTGTTTTGTATATGGATGCTGCCTGTGGGATTTTCTGTACAGTGAAAAAGACAACTTTTCTATGAAAAAGACTTTATTCATTAAAGGGAGTAATATATTACCTGAGAATGTATTTTGTTTCGTGTTGTACATGGTCTTTCTTATGTATCGTACAATATCTTTGGGAAAATCAGTTGAATATAAGCCTTTTGGTTGGATGGCGTTTGAGGAGGTACACTTTGTCAGCAGAGGGCTTTAAGATGACATGACGTACCCTCTGGCGGCCATAGTGGAGGTCTAAAGCTCTTGGCCAACAGTGGCTATGAACAGCTGATTGTGTTTCCAAACATACAAAACAGGGTTAATGGTGATATATCTGACCGATTTTGTGTTAGCTTGCTAACTAGCTAACCGTAGCATCTAGCTAATAACGTATCTAGTAGAGGCTAGCATCAGTGGCTAAATCAGTCTGCTGGCAAGTTAGCTAGCTAACAAAAGCCAACAACCACATTCATTAGTGACCTATAGGTCAGGGGTGGAGACTAGGACCAGAGGTAACCTACATTTGGAGGCAAATCAACCTCATCAGACTATTCACTTGTACTTAGAACCGAAGTAACAGTGATCTGTGTGTTGAGCAAGACACCCAACCCTGACTCGTTTAAGTTGCTGTAGCTAAATTGTCAGATCCAAACATCATCATCTGCTCCTGCCAGTTCAGAGCCTGTTAGAAATACTGGGCTTGTCCAGTTGGCTGCATACCACGCAACTGCAACGTTCTTCCCAGTGTTTCCTGCCTCTCTACACTAACTGTCCAATAAAGGCAAAAATGTGCAAACTTCAGTGTGCATTGCAGTGTGGAATTGGCCCGGAGGACTAAATGGTGTCAAACCTGTATGCTGCCGAGTTTACGCACCTGGTCTAGTCATGCAAGGGCTTGACAAATGTAGCAGACAGTATGCTTCTAACTAAATCCTGCAGGACTTGTCTTGGTCTCGGCCACTACAGACATGTACACTGTTTATTGCTTGTTTTGGTCTTGGTCTTGAATAGGACTCCATTTGCTCCTGTCTCGGTCTCGTCTTGGTCTCGACCCCCTTTGGACCCGGTCCTGACTCGAACTTGACTGGACACGGTTTTGGTATGGACCAGTATAAGGTGGTCTAGACTACAGCCCTGTTGTGGAGCGATGTGGTACTCAGGTTTTATCCATCATGCTTTATTTCCCTGATGCCGTATTATATTCCGAAGCGAATGAATGTAACTGCTTGATAGGAAGAACACAAAATGCAGACACACGGCAGCTGTGGCATCAAGGGAACTTGAAACATTAAATCAGTTTGCCCAACTTTTGCAAGCTGCACAAGAAGATCTAGTTTAAAGAGACGGTGATGTTTACGTGGCTGCTGTCACCATGCATATCCTCAGCAGGAGGCCAGTACACCGACACTTCAACTGTCTATACCCTGGAAATGTACGCCAGCCTGTTTACTGTCCATATCTGCTGACAGTGTCCTGCAAAAAACTCATATTTCCAATTTTCTTTTATTGTAATTGACATCTGACGTTGTCGCTCCGTTGAAGAAAATGAAGGATTTTTCATTCCAAAATAAGTAAAAAAGGTATACTGGCTCCACAGGAAGTCTTTCTATGATTGGCTATAGATATGATGACAGCTGTAAATCTATCTGTCCATGTTGGGGGGGGAAACGTTATCTAGTGTTCAGTGCTGAGAAATGAAAGTCATATAATTACACCTTCCAATAACATTCAATAGTGAGCTTTACTTTCACACCAGCAATCATTTCGTCAGAGTAGGCGTCACACGTTTTATGACCCTGGAACAAAACCAACAAAACCAGCACTAATAATACATAGAATGAAAAAAAACACACATTAAGTCACACATTCTTCTTTATGTGACTTAATGAGTTCTTTATTTTTAGTTTGTCACTTGATATATGTGGGATTTCATACTATGTAAATATTTATCTATTTCCTGTGTGAATGTCAAAGCGTCTCTTGTTTACCCTCCAGCACAAGAGGCCTGTTTGGTTTTGAAACATTAAATGTGTCTCTTTGTTTCCGTGTGTTTCATTTGTATTTGTATCACTGACAGCTAGTTATGCTTTAGACTACCCCACATCTGTGTGTGTGTGTGTGTGTGTGTGTGTGTGTGTGTGTGTGTGTGTGTGTGTGTGTGTGTGTGTGTGTGTGTGTGTGTGTGTGTGTGTGTGTGTGTGCAAGAGAGAAAGAGAGAGGGAGGCTGTGGGGGTGGGAAGTGTGAGGTTGAATTCCTGGTTTCTGTCGGGTCTTGTTGGAGGAATCCAGCAGACTCTCTTCTTGCAGGTCTCTGGATGCTGAAGGAGCCTGGAGGTGGATTCAGGTGTCGACCAAATAACGGTCTTCAAACTGGCTGACGATTCACTGATAAAAGTCATTTGGTCAGTTGGACCGCCGACACCCTTATAGGACATTTACAGAATACTTCAGAATGTACTTGGAGGTATGTTTAAAAATGTACAGAAATGTAGCCTATTTGTACATGTACATAGAAGTATTTTGGACACTGGATATATATTGTCTTCCTCTGGGTATGCACTGATGACAACATATATCCAAAAAAGCTGCAGGAAAGATTCGTTTATTCATTCATCCATACATCCATTCATTCACTTGCTTGCTTATTTGTTCGTCTTTATTTATTTTTTATTTTTGTTTTATTTTAATAATTCGTTCATTTATTCTCTTATGCATCCTTTCATGTAATTAGTTACTTACCTACTTAGTTACTAATGATGAAAAAAATAACATTATAAAAGATAGAACAGTTATTTAACAACGCCCGCCGCTGGGTGTCGCTGTTGAGACTGAATGTTTTGCCCCTCCTCCCTCCCTGTGCCGGCCACGTGACTCCTGTCAACACGGAAGAGAGCAGTGTCTTTGAAAACAAGGCGCCAGCTGCTGCTAAGTCACGGAAAGGTGAGCACGGTGTCGCGCGTTTCACTCTTTCACTGCTGTATTTATTGTCTTCTGATGGACTTGTGCAATCATTGGGATTGTTGCTCACTGCTAACTGTTAACGCGCAGCTCACAATTACTTGTATTCACACCAAGGGGACGCCGAACCAAATAAAAAAAACCCTGCTTGCTGACCGGAAGTGGTACATACCTCCTAAAACACGATTAAACACGTTTTACGAATCGCCAAGAGCCACTGGAGAATTCGGCGTATCGATAATCCACCAAACAACTCTTTATTTCAATAAAACGTCTAGAATTGCTTCATAACTGCTTGCAAACGCCGTCCACGGTGTGTTTTGTTGGAAGAACGGTGGAGGGAAGTTGACGTTTTATTACAGTAAGCGTGGTGCTTGGTGTTTCGGATGCATGCCGAAAGCAAGAGCGGGTCCTGCTGATTTGTGAACGGTCTTAATTCATGATCTGTGAGGTGTGTGCCTTTACCGATAAGCAAGGCAACATTAGATAACGGCACGTGCCAGGGCTTGCGAACTGCGAGGTCAAAGGGCATGGCTCCAGAGATGTGTGCAGCGTTTCTGCAGGTCCTTTAAAAGTCTTAAATTCAGTTCCCTAAATTAAAGGCGCTAAAGTCTTAAATTGTCTTTTTTGTTGTTGTTGTAAAGTCTGGAATATTTTTCAGAGGTCTTAAAAATGTGAGCGGTGATGTCGACTAAGTTACTTTAGTATGTTGCCTTTAAATACTGTCAAGTACTACTGTCTTTTTTTAAATTATTATTATTTTTGTCGCAAACTTGGTCATAAATTGCATTTTTAGTGGCATTAAAAAGGTCTTACAACGTCTTAAATTGAACTTGTTGAAACCTGCAGAAACCCTGTGTATGGCTAATAACGGTAAAAAATACATTTCACATATAACTAGGTCACGTTTCAAAATCTACAAATATTGGGCAAAGCATGTATTTGTACGTGTAGAAGACCAGCTCATGTTTTGGACATACTTGCACAATCAACAGGAAGAAATGTGTTTCTGAAGTATATGTGAAATGCACATTTGTCAATATGGACTAGACTGCTGTTGATCATTCCCCCATCAAACTGATATTGTGGGGATTTTATTTCCGGCGGACCCAAAGTGATGCCGGCTTCGGAGCCGGTCCGGCTGGGTCGGAAACGAGCCCTGCCGCCCTGCCCAAACCCGCTGTTCCTCCGGTGGCTGAGCGAACTACGGGACCAGGCCAGAGAGAAAGGGCTGAAGACGCAGCACATCTACCAGAAGGTAAAAACAGGATGTTCTGTTCTGAGGGTTTTCATTTTGCAGTCCGACGCGAGTAGCACCATCACCTTTTTTTTGATGCAAAAGGACGCAGCTCTGTTGGACATAAAAATAGAATAAACTAGAATAAAACCCAGTAGATTAGTATAGAACATAATACTACATACAGACGATGCCCTCATTTTTGAGGGCATGTTGTAAGTGTCACTAGTGGTTTCTGGGCACACCTTGGTTCTGATCCATCTACAGTGGTTTTCATTCCCATGTTAGTTTCAATCACCAATCTTGTCTTGAATTTCGTTCATCACAGGCATTAAAAAGGTCTTAAAGTCTTAAATTTAACTCGACTGAACTTGCAGAGAACCTGATTGAACACCAGACGAAATCTCCAAATGCTTTGGTTCTATGGGTTGCAGAGACGGATTGATAAAGTAAAGGATTTTTTTTCTTTTTTTTCCCCCTGATCTCAGGCCATCGGCTCTTTGCAGAAGTACCCTCTACCGCTCCAGAACGCCAGAGAGGCAAAAATCCTGCAGAACTTTGGAGACGGGATCTGTAAAATACTGGACGAAAAACTGCAAAGATATTATAAAGACAACGGTGAGAAACTGAGGGGGGGAGTGATGAACGAGTCGAGTGGATGGATGGATTGATGAACGAGTGGATGGATGGATTGATGAACGAGTGGATGGATGGATTGATGAACGAGTGGATGGATGGATTGATGAACGAGTGGATGGATGGATTGATGAACGGATGGATGGATAATAAAACAGCACCGATATAAAGAATATTGTAGGAGTGGAAGGACGGAGTAATCAGATTACAACAGGTGTAATTTCATACATCTTACCTCGGCACATTAGAACAGATTCTTCAGGTCCGATACATTTTGAAGACAAAGCAATCTAGAAGTAACTTAAAAGTAATCAGATTACATCGGTAATTACCCCCCCCCCCCTCTCTGCTCTTCCTCTGTCCCAGGACCAGACGCTCCCATCCACGCTCTGCCTGAAGGAGCGCCCTCTTCTGGTAGACCCGACAACAACAACCTGGCTCCCTCAAGGAAGGTAGGTGTGTGTGTGTGTGTGTGTGTGTGTGTGCGTGCGTGTGTGTGTGTGTGTGTGTATGCGTGCGTGTGCGTTACAATGTCTAATCTTGGAATCAAACACTTTGTTTTCTTCCGTGTGACCCGTCTATCCTTGTAGAAGAACACTGCAGGGGATGGAGGGAAGGAGGGAGGAGGAGGAGGAGGAGGTGGGAGGAGGAGGAAGAGGGAGTACGTGCCCCAGAGGAGGTCTGCCGGCTACGCTGTCCTGCTCACCCTCTACCGACAGGCACAGGTACTCCTCCTCCACATCGGCTGCTGCGGGGATTGAACCTGTGACCTTTTCCGGACGCAGGACGGATGTAACCAATCCACTGTTTGTCAGTTTTAATCAGTTTCTCTCTCCTTCCCTCCTTCCATCCTCCCCTCCTTCCCTCCTTCCATCCTTCCCTCCTTCCCTCCTTCCCTCTCCAGATCCCAGGTAGTAAAGGTTACATGTTCAAGCTGGAACTGCAAGCTGAAGCGCAGCATCTCTGTGACAAGTCATTCGTTGTTGTGAGTTGGTTGATTGCGCGCACGCACGCACACACACACACACACACACACACGCGCACACGCGCACACACACACACACACAGTCTGCTCACCCTCCCTCTCTGTCGATGCTTCGTAGCGGTCGTGGTAAACTCCTCCTCTGTTTGCAGCCAGATCTGGGCAGTAAGTACACCGCCTGGTCTTCAGTCAGCACGCTGATCCAGAAGAACCTGGTCCTGAAGACACACAACCCTGCAAGGTACACACACACACACACACACACACACACACACACACACACGCAGACCACCACTGGGTGTGTTGTCTCTAGCCCCCCTGCTGGCCGTCTTCAGGGTTGAAAAGACACACAGAGCAACAATGACAAAACATCATATCTGTTTTTGTACCAACGACCCACCAGAATACTGATGGTTCATGTCTGTTTCTACTGAACTGATCAATTCATCACTGATCAATACATCTGATTGATTTAGTGTTTAGATCATGTAGCTTGTTAGCTAGCTAACCATAGCATCTGGTCAGCTAACCAGCACTGTCTTGTTAACACATCTGGTTAGCACACTAGCTAACGTATCTAGTAGAAGCTAGCGTTAGCAGTGGCTAGTAGTCCCATGTTAACAGTAACTCGTTAGCTAGCTAACGTAGCTAGTAGAAGCTAGCGTTAGCAGTGGCTAGTAGTCCCATGTTAACAGTAACTAGTTAGCTAGCTAACGTAGCTAGTAGAAGCTAGCATTAGCAGTGGCTAGTAGTCCCATGTTAACAGTAACTAAACTAGCCTGCTGGCTAGTTAGCTAGCTAACGTAGCTAGTAGAAGCTAGCGTTAGCAGTGTCTAGTCGTCCCATGTTAACAGTAACTCGTTAGCTAGCTAGCAGTTCAGGTGAACTAGCTGACTCTTCTCCAGCTCCAACTCAGAGTGTTTTGGAGTAGAGACTAGGGCTAAAGACAAGACAGTTTACTGAGTCACAGTAACCTACATTTGGAGACAAATCTACCTGATCACACTGATCACTTTTACTGAGAACGTTACTGGAGGATCTACAGACACACCACAACAACCTGGTTCAGACGGTTGGTTTATATTTAGACTTTATTTCCACACGTCCAGTTCCTCGATGATGATGATGATGATGATGATGATGATGATGATGATGATGATGATGATGATGATGATGATGATGGTTGCTCCGTAGCATGCCCAAAAAAACAAGGGTGTGGCGGTTTAGCCACGGAACCGGTTTATCACCGAGCGGGTTCGACCCGTGCTCTTCCTCGGTCGCTGTCCTGGCGTGACTCTTCTTCCTCTTTTTTCCCTCTCTCTCGCTCTCGCTCTCTCTCTCTCTCTCTCTCTCTCTCTCTCTCTCTCTCTCTCTCTCTCTCTCTCTCTCTCTCTCTCTCTCTCTCTCTCTCTCTCTCTCTCTCTCTCTCTCTCTCTCTCTCTCTCTCTCTCTCTCAGGTATTCTCTGACAGAGGAGGGTCTGGCTTTGGCGGAGCGATTGGACTCAGGAGAGCAGGGGACCAACGGAGGACCGCAGAGAGGCAGGAATGCAGAGGAGGTTAGGAGTGAAGAGGAGGAGGAGGAGGAAGGAGGCGGTTGTGGAGTTGCAGACCTTACTCCTGGTGATCACGAGGAAGAGGAAGGAGAGGTGGACAGGATGCAGTGAGTGTTCACAAAACAAATGAGGTGTTCGTCTTACGCTCAACCTTCTTAGGGGGGAATAAAACCACAACAACCGTTTTTCCTTGTCAGCCCGGCGGGGCGGCTGGCTGGGAAACCCCAGGCAGCCAGCGGAGGACCAGCGGGAAGCCTCCCACCCGGCACCTATGAGATTATACTCTGCGTTGACTTCATTGAGACGACTGGGTAAGAGAGGTGTGTGTGTGTAATGGTGGTGTGTGTGTGTACTTGAAAGTGTGTGTGTGTAGTTTGAAATGTGTGTGCGTGTGTGTGCGCGTGCGTGTGTGTGTGTGTGTGTGTAGTGGCAGCAGCCATCGTAAGCAGGAGCTGGCCAAGGAGCTTCAGAGGAACGGCGTGACCTTTGACATCAGGAAGCTAAACGTCGGCGACTTCCTGTGGGTGGCTCGGGAGAAGGTCACACCTCTACCAGGTGAGAGAGAGAGACACACACACACACACGCATGCGCACACGCACACACACACACACACACCCTCCCCTTCCTCAGCAGCTGTCTGTCTCCCATAGTTGTTTATTGTCTAATGTATTAAACTGCAGTGTCTCTGTCCAACGTCTAGGTGGCGCCATCGTTCATGTTTGTCCTTTTAATAGATTCTTCTCTTCTTTCTCTTTTCTTCTCTTCTCGTCTCTTCCTTCTCTTTTCTTCTCTTCTCTTCTTTCTCTTGTCTGTTTTTTCTTTTCTTCCTTCTCTTCTTTCTCTCCTCTTCTCTTCTCTCCATGAGTATCTGATTTAAGGCTCATCTATTTGATATGAATCTGATCTCAAATCTGTTTTAAGGGTATAAATGTTACGATGTGTCTGAATACATGAATATATGAGAATTAACCATGAAAGAAGAGAAACAAGTAAAACCTCCCTCTCTCCTCCCTCCCCCCCCCTCCCTCCCTCCCTCCCCCAGGTCAGCTGCGTGCCCCCCCAGCCAGGGAGTTGGTCCTTGATTACATCATCGAGAGGAAGAGGATGGACGACCTGTGTGGCAGCATCATCGATGGACGCTTCAGGGAGCAGAAGGTTGGTGTGTCATGAAACACCCGACATCCACGCAGCCCTTGGGTCCTGAGTTGAACTCTAATTCTCTCTCTCTCTCTCTCTCTCTCTCTCTCTCTCTCTCTCTCTCTCTCTCTCTCTCTCTCTCTCTCTCTCTCTCTCTCTCTCTCTCTCTCTCTCTCTCTCTCTCTCTCTCTCTCTCTCTCTCTCTCTCTCTCTCTCTCTCTCTCTCTCTCTCTCTCTCTCTCTCTCTCTCTCTCTCTCTCTCTCTCTCTCTCTCTCTCTCTCTCTCCCCATCAGTTTCGTCTGAAGAGGTGTGGCCTCCGCAGGCCCATCTACCTGGTGGAGGAGTGTGGGACAGCAGCCTCCCACCTGAGTTTACCTGAAAGCACTCTACAGCAAGCTATAGTCAACACACAGGTACACACACACACACACTTTACCTTCACAGAAGTCTGTACATAGATAAACATACTCAGAGAAGTGTGTGTGTGTGTGTGTGTGTGTGTGTGTGTGTGTGTGTTAGGTGGTTGATGGCTTCTTCGTGAAGAGAGTCCAGGATGTGAGGGAGTCAGCAGCCTACCTCACTGTCATGACCAGACACCTGACTAAGCTATACCAGGTAACACATGCACACGCACACGCGCACACACACACACACACACACACACACACACACACACACACACACACACACACACACACACACACACACACACACACACCTCCTTCTTCTTCTTCACCTCCTTCCTTCTCTTCCTCCTCCTCAGAACCGTACGCTGACGTGTCGGTCCAGAGAGCTGGAGGGGGATGGAGGGAGTGAGGAGGAGGAGGAGGAGAGAGGAGGCGCCTCCTGTTCACTCATCTCGTTCGCCGAGTTCAACCAAGGGGGCGATCAAGAACAAGGTGAGAGAGAGAATGTAAATGAGTGTGTGAGGGAGAACGTGTGTGTGAGTGAGTGTGAGTGAGTGAGAGAATGTAAGAGTGTGTGTGTGTGTGTGTGTGTGTGTGTGTGTGTGTGTGTGTGTGTGTGTGTGTGTGTGTGTGTGTGTGTGTGTGTGTGTGTGTGTGTGTGTGTGTGTGTGTGTGTGTGTGTGTGTGTGTGTGTGTGTGTGTGTGTGTGTGTAAATCCTCTCTCCTCTCTAGTGTCAGACAGTGACTGAGGTGTTTGCCAGGCAGTTGATGCAGATCAGTGGTTTGTCTGGAGATAAAGCAGCTGCTGTACTGGAGCGATACAGCACTCCACACAGGTAACACACACACACACAGGTAACACACACACACACAGGTAACACACACATGCACACACACACACACCAATTGATCCAACCAATATCCAGTTCATGAAGCTTCTCCATCTGCTGCTCTCAACACCCGGTGTCAGGGAGAGACAGGAGACAGGAAGTGATGCGTTTAACGTTTCAGCAGAAGAAGAACTGGGTAGTTAGCATGAGCAGAGATAGCCACAAAGAAGAGAGCGCCACCTACAGGATCTCTCTCTCTCTCTCTCCCCCCCAGTCTTCTGACAGCGTATGATCAGTGCGCCAGCGAGGCAGAGAAAGAGAAACTCCTCTCTTCCATCCGATACGGGAAACTCAAAAGGTTTGTTTCTATTCTATTTGTTGTTTTCTATGTTCCTGTCCGTGTGTTTCTGTATGCTGCAGCTCTACGATTAGACTGGCTTAGACAACAGAGTACTGCAACGTTACACTGCTGCAAACGTCTACTTGAAACGAAAATAGTTCATCTAAAAAGCATGTGATCCTGTTGAGTTCAAATGTACTCTGTAACGGATAAAGTACAAGTACAATACTTCAAAATGTACTCGAGTAAAAGTAAAACAGCTGAACACCAGAGCCCTGACGTAACCTCGTAACTCGTTGGTTTTCAGGAACGTCGGTCCAGCGCTGAGCAGAACGGTGTATCAGCTGTACTGTACACAAGGAGCGCTGTCCTAGACACACACACACACTCACACTATCTCTCTCTCTCTCTCACACACACACACACATTCTGTCACACACACACACACACACACACTCATTTACATTCTCTCTCACACACACACACACACTCATTTACATTCTCTCACACACACACACTCATTCACATTCTCCCTCACACACATTAATTCTCTCTCTCTCACACACACACACACACCCACTCATTCCCTTCCAGGTTTCCTCACTCCTCCTGTATCAGGTTGAGGATTGTTGTGTACATGTACACGTGTGTATGTAACTGCTGCTATATTTTGTGTATTATATTTCCACTGAAAACTCCCAGTTCATTTTGATATCGCATCAACAAAGTTTAGTATTTTGAATGGCATTCTGTTGTAACAATGCCAATGAATGAAGCCGGTGCAAAAATAAATACAAATACTCTGAATCCAACTGTCAGTTTGATGTGTCGAGTTCAGTTTCAGACCGTCTCCATAGAAACGGCTCACCATACAGCTGTCATTTTTATTCGTTGCTCAACGTTAGGAGGATCTGATGCGTTTCCCAGCGTTCATCTACAACGCTCCGGGAACACACATCTCAATAAAGATGCTGGAAGAACGGTTGCATCCATCGTTGGGGTTGATGGGAAATAATTTCAAACATACTACCACACTTCTCTATTCATATAAATCATTACATTTGAAGACCTAACAGTACCCCCCCCCCCCCGCTATAGTAGCCCAGTGTATGATACTCTCTAATGTGTACAGTATGTGTAATGTGTTCATCTCTCAAACATAATAGAATCTAATGGAAGGAGGTTTAATAGTTTAAATGGAAGAGAGTTGTAAGGGAAAGTGGATTTTAGTGGTTTTAAACTTCTCAGCTACATGCGTCACACAAACCTAAAATGACACGAGTGAAATAAGTGAAATACTGGAAGTAGTGAACAAAGTGTCACGTTATCTGGTCTGGTGTGTACCCAAGCGGTACCAGATGATCCTGAATCGTTTGAACCCGAGTTAGCTTGTGTTCGTTTCCCACCATGCTGCAGCTTCACATCACTTTTGCTTTAAATCACGTCGGATGTGATTATGCTCGACATCCATTGATTAACAAAGCAGAGTTTAGAGGAGTATTTATTTTATTGTCTGTACCAAGAACCTGGAGCTAATACCGATGGGAATCTGTGGCTAACAAACTAGCCCTCTGCTGCCTCCCTATACCCTACAAGAAATAAAACAATACATGTGTGTGTATTGCTTTGTTGTTGTACTTTATATATATACACATGGCATTCAGCATTCAACAGATCTCTGTACAACACATGGCATAGTAAAGCATCAATAGAAAAATATCTGCCATGGTGTGTGTATGTACATATCTCACCTCATTTTAGGGCTGTACAATATTGACAAAAAAAAAAACATGCTTTTGGTCGAAAACTCCTGGATAGATTTTGACAGATTTTCCTGCAAGAAAAGATGTTCAAACAAATTGTGTAGGTGACAGAAATCAGATGGGTTTTTTTCTGCCATGCAACTTGATGAGTAGGTCTGGGATTGTGCACGGGGAGATATCTGCAACACCTTTCCCTCCAAGAAAACAACACCAAACTGGAAACAACTATGGTCAATAAACACTGTGATACTCTCCAAGTATCGTAACAGACTCCCAGACCAGCGACCTTTTCTCTTTCGGTGCCGTTGTTGAACATTACCACCACACGATGGCGCCAAATGTCTGTCAGTGTCTGTTTCGGTGTCATTTAATTGTAGGTACGTTCAGCCCAATCCGGTGAATCCGGTTTCAGAATTTACAACCCGTGTTTCCATGGTTACAGCTGCTAAGGGTCACCATCGTGCAATGCTATGGCCAGAGATAAGCAAGATGGCAGCCAGGAAGTGTCTGTGTATTTTTTTTTTTTTATTCTGGTGAAAAACTCATGTCACGTCTGAACAGCAATCTGAAACATCACCGGGTTCTGGTGTCAGACTAGACTAGACACCAGTTTCTCCACTGACCGTAGCCTCACTAGCCCATAATGTTTTGACTGTCACTATTAAATTGCTCTCTCCACACACTAGTATAACTGAAGAGCCCAGGCGCCTTCTCAGGGGGTTGTCGAAAGGCATTCTGGGAAATGTAGGAAATCTCTAGAAGTAAACGAGGCAGGTTGAGGTAAACACCTGGAATGGATCTGAGGGTGGGATCGTCCTTTGATTCCAAAACTCAACTTGGATGATAAAATAGTGAAGATGTCTGGTGACTCGTGGGGGGGGGGGGGGGTTGTTTCCTGTCCTGCTTTCAACATTACAGCATCTGTATGAGCATCACCTCTACCACTGAGCAAATTAGACCAGCTTACGAAAAAAAACCTCCAAGATATTAAAACATTTTTTAAAAATAAGCAATAACATATCCCTGGCATGCAAGGCCTCGGATACACAATACGCTGGACTAGGCTGTCAGACTCAAAAGTCTCCTGCTGAAGGTGGAGATGAACGTTTCCACTCAGGTCCTTGAAGGTATCTGACACACTAACGGGGCTGCTTGAGGATGAGGCTTTCTCAGGAGTCACACGGACCTCCTCTCACATCTGGATCACATCTGGTCTGTGATCGCCAACTTACCTAACACTTTACAGATCAATATGGTGACTCCAGATGTGGTAAACGGTACCCATGCTACTAATTGGCCCAGGTCTGCCTTTCTGCCATCTCCACTCTGGTCCCTACCTTAACAACTTCTGTTATTTACAACAACAAAAAATAGACAGTTGCTCTCCTCTTGGAACAAATAAACAAAGTGCCATTTCAATTGTTTTTCCACCGAAATGGTGTTGATGTTGAAAATTGGAGCTGATCCCAAATCCACCCTTGAAGGATCTGCAGAATGGTCCCCATCAGAAAGCAAGGCGAGCATCATCTTGGATCGAGATAATCTTTGAACCCGAGGCAGAGACCTACAGCTGTTACCGGGTCCACGCAGACCCAGCCCTCCAGTAATCAGCCATGTCAACCCAAACGTTTAGACTGAATTGAGCCCTGGTCAGTCTTTCCCAATATCCTTATTAATAGTTAGGGATCAGATTGGGAGGAGCGGATCCCTGGTCGGCAATAACGCGACAGTCCCATCCTAGACGGCCAAGTGATTGCGGAGTATTGGCAGGGGAGACTTCACTTCAAAAACAGCCAGTGAAACCAATGCGGGGCCTCGTTCTGGATCCATCAGCAGCATCCACCACCAAATGCAGAGGCCTCCACCTTTCTGGCTCCATTACTTGATCACGTCGATACAGCACCTCCACCTCCACCCCCCCACCCCCCCCCAACCCCGCCACCCGATATCCTGCATTAGTCGGGCATGTCGATGCAGAGTTTAGGCGGAGGGACGAAGTACTTCCCGGGGCTCTGTGTGATCACCACGCCGGTCTTCTTGTGGAACATGGGGGCAATTTTCGGTGGCGGTTCAGGGACGGGCAGATCCTCCGCCGCCTCGGGGTCCTCGCTGCGCTGAAGATCATAGGACACGTTGCCGTACTCTCGCAGGAAGGGGAGGAGCTCCAGCAGGAAGTGGCAAAAGTCCTTCCGGATGCCAAACCACCCTAGAGGGAGGGCGAAGGAGAGCGAGTTTACAACGGTACACAGCGGCCCAGAGCCCCGCTGGTTTTCTATCCTGGTGGTTAAATGTGTTCAGTACTCACAGTGGTTCCCTCCTTTTTGACCGAAGGTGGTGGCCATGAGGGTGAGCAGGGAGAGCCAGAGGGGGACGAACACACAAACGTAGCTCAGACTGTTGTGGCCATCCAGCTTGTGCACCAGAAGGATCTGAAGGGAAGTTTGAAAGACTTTCATAAGGAGTCTAACGTGCACGGTGCACGTTTGTGAAAGGTTTTGGTATGTGACTTTTGAATGTTTGGTGACTTGAACTTAATGGAACTAATCATAATGTCATTTTGAGATTGTTGCTGTATCAACACAAATATCAGTTTTCTTCAGGGGCGTGAGTTGTTGATGCGCTGATGAATTTGAGATATTATTTTTTTTAATACATCAAGCACTTTCAATTTATTTTCCAAATACTACACCTGCTATTATAATATGTCCAAAATTAGATAAGCCTTCATAGATCCCCAAGGGGAAATTGACTCACTGCAGCAGCAAAGAATAAAGGTTTAGTATGGAATGTCCCTGCTTGGACTACATATCCCAGGATACCACACAATTGTCACTCACCTCAAATGTGAGGAGGGGCACGACAATGGTCATCCAGCTGATCGCCATGGTGATGTGAGTGCGCCGCTGCTCAGCGATGATGTCGATGGAGCGGAGGAAGAGGACGGACCAGATGATGTAGTAGAGGACGACGAGGCACAGGAAGGACATCAGGATCCACAGGGGGACACACACCACCTGCAACACACCAGACCTCCGACGTGTGACTGCTAGGTTAGCATACAAGCTAGGTTAGCGTACAAGCTAGGTCTGCATGATACAATAATCAACGGTAGCTTTCACACTCACAACAAAGTGGTTGGTTGAGGAAATAAACAAAAGGATTCCATAGTGTGAAATGAAATGTGTGTGTACATAACAGGCAATGGCCAGTTTATGATCCACTGTGGTGCGTGTCACTCACCAGCCAAGGCCAGTTGATGATCCTGTCCAGCCTCAGAGCGATGAAGATAAACTGGAGGATATTGACTGAGCACAGCACCTCCAGCTGAGGGGAGAGAAGGGGAGTGAGTGCTGCACAGTAATACAATGTAATAATAGTAGTTGGTGTCAGTTTCTTCATTGTGACAAATGAATTTCCCCTCCACGACAACACGAAACTATCAACCACAAGAGGTCTATATATCCCTCAGCATATTCACAGAAAGAAAACCTCACAAGCCATAGCCAGACATTTCCAGCAATGTCCCACCCCGGTCCTGGTGTGTGCCCGTCTCTATATACATGCATCCATATCTACTGGATAAGCTAGAGGGTATGGAGGTGAACCATCGATGGCTGAACTTTAAGCCATGTGGGCGTATTCATGTTCTCCAGACTTTACGACTAGCATCCGCGTGCGTGCAAGTGGACGTGAACTGAGTGCACAAATTGTCAGCACAGATATTGTATGATTGTTCCAAATAAAATGTCAGAATACTTCCCTCACGTCCCTTAAATGAAGGCAGAAAAAAACCCCAGACGTTTACCTCGAGGGAGCGGTCATGTCTGAACCCCCAGACGCAGGCGGCCACAGACACGGGCGACACAAAGAAGAGAGGCATGAAGACCAGCAGCCAGAAGTAGTTGCCCCTCGCCACGCGGTCGCACACGAGCACCTCGAACATCAGCAGCAGCACGTGGAGACCCACCGCGATCAGCATGGCCTTGAACTCCACGCACGTCTCCCCCTCAGCCCTAATCGAATGGAGTGGTATGTAGTGACACAAATGTGGGTGTGACTTTACTCGCAAATGTGAGCAAAACACACTGTACAGCCCCGCATTGCTCCTACGGGGTTTCACTTTCAAAATCCGGTGCTTTTTCCAGGCCTTAACTTCATGACTGGGTTTGAAGATTCTGGGAGGTGTTAATGTGATCATGCCCTATTCACTACTCCACAGCACTACATACAGTACCACAGTACATACAGGTCCAAAGGCCTGAGCCCACGACCAAGACCTGTTAAGTTTTTGATAAATGGTGAAAATACATTTTTACTCAGTTGATGCTTCTTATTCAAGAATACGTTATTTAGAACTGATACAAATCAAAAGTTTTACATCTTTGACAAACACAAGTATGCTCCTGGTATCCAGTGTGACTTGTTTTGGTCTTTCAACAACGAATAACAGATACGGACGAAATTAATATGGACCTCGTTATTGCGTTATTGTAACTACTGCTAGTGACTGTGAAAAATATATATTTAATTATGAATATTTAAATTATTTTAAAAATGTTATTATACCTGAGAAATATAACTTGACGAAAAGGTTATATTCGTTTTTGATAAATGATGAAACAAGAGATCTTGGCAGTGGACGTTTTTGTACCCCATTGTAGATTAACACTTTCTGCACGCACTTGTTCATCTAAATTATTAATTGACTCACTACAAACGCCCTTTCCAAGAAGATGCCCGAGATCCCATTTCAGGAACTACAATCTAGGTAAATATTTGCTTGATTGTGTATGTACACAGTATAAACAGTGACTGCCTTTTAAATCTGAATCATCTAGCATGTAATAATGATTTAGTAATAACAATGAATAACTTTTGACTACAGGTCTGCAGCTTTACATGTTAAACCATGTGGACATAATGTTGCTCCCATGATTTAGACAGGTGACCACACCTACAGACACAAGTACCCACAGCACAGGAGCAAAAATAACAATGCATACAAAATTTGTTATGAATGGGATCAATCACAGTGAGTGTGGAGAGCTCTTATGAGCAGGGATACGATTATTCAGTTACATAGTGGCCCCATTGGGAACCCCATCGGCTGGCAATGTTACCACCATAACCATGTGTTTACCTGTATTGGGGGTTGTGTGCCCAGACCCCGGTGCCCACCGAGGCCCCTATGACGACCAACAGCTTCCACAGCCATATTGGGGTGAACACAGCCCAGTAGCTCCACTGGATGACTCCATCCAGCCGCAAGGACAGCAACACCGAGAACAACAACAGGCATGAGTAGATGAGGAACTTACTGCAATGGAGACGGAGAGAGACGTTGTTAAGCTCGACCCATGTTTGATAGTGAGGGGAGTGGTGTCCACTTGTATCACTTGGTTTGTTGTATCATGTCAATAAAGGTCTTTCAATTGAAAAACAAGAGTGATAGTGGGATGGCTGGAGTGTGAGTGTGAGTGTGTGTGAGAGAGAGAGTGTTTATGGCGTAAACGGACAATTGGAAAGTAAAGAGTAGCATAAGTGGCGATAATGACTGAATAGCTAGCTACATTTTCTAACTCGCTAGCTAGGTGACGCTAACGTTGGCACCAACACCATAACTGTTATTAAATATCGACTATAAGCGCGTTAAACGACAATACAACAAGTGACAACAAGTCCAACGAATGAAATAGCAGACTGCTAATACAGTTAATGCTAACGCAAGAGCTTGACTTTAGATAGCTAACACCAACGTAACTTTGGCACGTTAGCCAGGCCTACAATGATACTGACAGCGTTATTTACTTCAAAGACATCTGCTACCTAACGCTATCCGACCAGCAACATTGAAATTATGTATATAATATAATTTAAAAAATCACATGAGCTTTCTGAGTGTTATAGATCGGGCCGGTTTGGCTACTCGGCGAACACTTGTCAGTTAAAACAAAGCTCGCTAGTTAGCTAACACGCTAGCTCGTATTTAACGTTACCTGGGATTGAAGTCTTGAAAGAGTCCTCTCAAATTCATGGTGGAAAAGCAAGTTAGCTAACTAGCCGGCACTGTAACTGTGTGGTTAGTTCGCCACCTAGCCTACATTCTACACGTAGCGGTCTCATCCATGGTGGTTTAGGTTTTCAATTTTCTTACAAGGTCTCTCACGACCAGCCAGTCTGTTTTGCTTTTGGCTGACTGCGTTAACTCTAGTGGGAGGGCCTTCCCTTGCTAGCTCCACCCTCTGGCTCGGTGCTTGATGTTGATTGGATAGCTCGTTGTTTTCCGGAAGTGAATACAGCATTTACACACCAATGAATGATCGTTCGCAGCGCTGCGTTGTGTTTAACGCCGTTATCCACACGTTATTTATGCTGCGTTGCATGTAAATGCTTTCCAGTGGATCTGCTCGAGAAAACATGGACGACCGCAGGAAATATGTTCGTTTGACAAGCGTCTGAATTCTTCATGCATCTGCAAATTAAAAAGTTGTGTTCTTATAGCAGAAAGACTTACAGAGTGTATCCGGCCAGCAAGCTCCTGCCCGAGATTCCGACTAGAATGACCGTTCAATTTAGTCAAAGTATTCCGAGTTCTGAGTGCAATGGAACGCAGCACAAAACACAAGAGAAGCGGCTCCAGTGAAGCACTTCCTCGCTTCTATTCGGCATATTCGGGAATCGAATACTGTCATACTGTAAATATGTTTTTTTTAAAATTGTAAATACTGTGTACTGTTGCCCTTTGTACATTCCTGTTGAGCACTGCCACTTTTTCATTTCACTGCACACCCCGTGTGTGTATGTGACAAATAAAGTTCTTGAATCTTGAATCTTGAATCTATTACTTCTGCTAATACTACTACTACTACTACTTCTGCTTCTCATCATTTGACAGGAAATGTCTAAATGTCAGCAGTGAAAATGAGAATGATCCTCTCAACCCCCCTGCTGTCAATGGGAGTGCTGCAGGGCCTCACATGGTTATTGGTGAGGAGCCCTAGGGCAAACATCTGGAAACCATCCCTAAACAATACTCATATTAGAAACATATAGAAAGAAAGAAACACAACATATTAGAAAGAAACACACACAGAGACACAACCAGTCACACAACCAGGGGAATGTAGTCTGCATCATTTTAATTTGACAATGACAGGATTTCTACAGTTATTACACTATACATGTTATAGGCTGTTGAAAACCCTGCCATCAAAGGGTTAATTTCCATGGAGTGGAGCTTGATTGGTTAATAGATTGACTGATTGATTGATTCATGGACTGCCCCTTCACCTCCTTTGTTTGGCGAATATTGATTGTGTAGTGTATGCAGGAGACATCATCTTCCTCACTCTTCCTCTCTGGACCAGACAGGATACACAGTGACACCCCAAAGACTAACACATTCCTCTCCCAAGGCCTTTTGATCAGGTCAGGACCCCCGCCGGGCTCCTAGGGACCCAAGGAACCCCCCTCTCTCAGCAAAAGGTGGCTTTCCCCATAAAACCTTCAAAAATAACACTTTGCAGGGTCGACTAGCCGCTCTGGTGCCATTTGGAGACGGAATCATTACCCTGCATTCCAAAGTGGGGGACAGACTAAGAGAACAAAGAGGTCTACAGTACACTGCAAAAATATGATTTCTGTATGTTTTCTATTAAATTTGAATAACACATCCTGTGGCAGATGATGCACCCTACTCCCCAATGTATTATCTTGCTTATTCAAATCACACCGCATGTGTTATTAAGATGTTTGGTTTACTCGCCAGTGTTTTGTGGTAAGACAGTAATGTTTGGTATCATACAGACACATTTGTTGTAAGGTGATTAAATATGTCACTTGCATCCCAAAAGGATCAAGAAAAACAATGTTTCCAAACCTGAGCTGGAAAGGCGAATTTTAATCACTGAGCATCAGGTCATAAATCTGATGCATGCAAATGAGGGAAACTACTCTCCTGACTTGCCATAAAGCCCTCTGAGCCCTTGGCTCGCTCTCTCTCACGAACTCTCTCTCACGAACTAAGAAACTACGAAACTAAGTTTGAACCTGGCTCCAAGCTCTTCTCCAAGCTCAACTACCAGATCAGCTCTACGGTGAATATCGACGAGGCACCCGCTCGAATTCACTCAACCTGATCCAGAAGACTACGTAACCACGTCAGAAGCCAGCCGCTCCGCTACTCTGCTACCTGAACGACGTGAGCCAACACATCGACCCTTCCCTCTATCTTCACTGAGGTGAACTGTTGGCACGACTACCCTGACGAACCACGGCCCCGGACCGCTCTCCACATCAGCCCTCCGGACATCGACCGGCCCCGCCCAACACGTGCGTGTGTTTACCTGGCTACTGCGACTACGCATCGGTTACCCCGGAGACGAGGACGCCGCTGACACTCTGCAAACCAGACGGTAACCAACTTTCTTGTTGATGCACGGGTGATGCCAAGGCAGTGTTGAACTGTGAAAGTGAAGTTAGAATACACTTTCTCTCTCTTTCTCCACTCTTCGCTGTCCCCTTTCCTTTGGTCCCAAGTCTCTTGGAAACGGTCAGCTGTCCCGCAAGCCATCGTTCGCTGTTGCCACGGTATCACTATTAGACGCATTACAGCTCAGGTCGTCTTGTCTGTGCCAACTGCTTTGCCATCATTTGCCATTCTTGTTTGATATATTCTCTGCCACTGTTTATGTTGTTTTCTTGTTTGCCAGTTTATTACCATTTTCTGTTTAGTTTAGTATACATCTATTCATTTGTATTAATCTTTGGTTTACATAATTAATAAAATCTTTGCATTTATAAAGAACTGACTTTTGTGTGTCATTGATATATCCTGGACATGAAGGTAGAAAATCACTGAAATCTAGAGCTCACTTCTTTGGATTATTAGACTGATATTATTATAACGAGACTATTCCAGTGTAAACTGGTGGTGCCCCAAGAGTGCTAATTGATAAGATATTAATTACTAAGAATAACTTCAATAGTTGTCAATTGTTAGAATTGACTAAATAGTCTCATTGTTCATAACGAAGCTCAACACGCTACAGTTGATTCAAGTTCATTGTTTCCTTTTCAGTGTTTAATTGGTTAAAGTCCAATACTTGATCTGTTGTCTAGAATCTCCAGTTTGTCTAATTCAGTGACCCTTGATTCTTGTTATGTGCCTTATAACAGCAGTTCATTATTGAGTTTAATAGTATGGTGCTGATTTTTAGTCCTCATGTCTTATATGTTCGCCTTTTTCCTCTATTTAAAGAAAAACTGTCAACTACTAGAGCCAGACAAATCTGCCAAGAACCACCTGTAATAAGTCCTTAAAGAGACCCTCCTCTCATGTGCTCATTGTGCCTGGATCACCTGCAGCCAGCTTAACATAAGTCTCACAAAATAATATTTGCGCCCAAAACTCACCAAATAAATGGAGCCATGTTGTATATGAGCGTTTGACTAGTTTACAAAGTGTGGAGATGCCTGATGGTGATGCAATTTATTACTATGTTATTGTATTGCTACCCACGTAAATGACCAGTATTGTTGTTGTAAAATGATTTCCCTTTTTGTTTATTTGAAAAGACTCCAGTACATTTCCATTTTAATGGATTAACTGAATTAACTGGATTTGCTGAATAAAAAAAACACCAATGCTGGTGACAGAAAACTACGGAAAGCAGAAAACAAGACCAGACCTGCATGTCTGAGTCACACCCATGATCCACCAGTGTGTTTGTGTGTGTGTTTCTCTACACAGGAGGCGACTCTCCCTCCTCTATCTGACACAGAGACACTGAGGAACCAGAACTAAACCTAAACCTGAACCCAGGGTAGAGGGGTTCAGTGAATGTGGAGGTGAAGGTGTGGAGGTGGATCAGAGAGTCAGAGGAAACTCTGTAGAAGGACAGAGTGCCAGCAGGACAGTCCAGATACACTCCTACTCTGTTAGAGGAGGAAGAGGAGGAGGAGGAGGAGGAGGAGGAGGAGATATCGATGTCTGTTAGTCTGTTATTGTGCCAGACACAGTATCCATCATCAGAACAATACAGACTCCAGGACTTGTCATTCCCTCCAATCCTACAGTCATCACCCTCTCCTCTCCTCCTGATTCCTCTGTATGTCATTCCTATATCAACCCCTCCTTCCCACTCCACCTCCCAGTAACATCTCCCAGTCAGACCATTTCTACACAACACCTGTTTCCAGAAGATAAATCTCTCTGGGTGATCAGGATATGGCTGCTCCTCTTCCACCCATGTCACCTTCCTGTTGTCCTCAGACAGAGAGAGGTTTCTGTATGCTGTGTTTGGGTCCAGTGTGAGTTCACAGACATCTGATGGGAGAACAAGACACAATACAGCATCAGTTTCTGATCTGAGGTCTGTTCTGTTATTATTATTGATTTATTGACAGTTTGAACACTTTCATGATGACACATATTAGCCACCATCTTCATTCTCAGTAGGATCTGAATGAATGGAAGTCATATTCTGCTGTGTTGATGGGCTTTCCATCTCAATAGTTGAATGTTCAGGAATAAAACTAAACGCACACTTACACTTCCTCACACCTGATTTCAACCTCAACACTCCACCATGGTCGACTCTGGGGGGAGAAACAAAGTCAGACCAGCATATTTTCTTTGATAATGAAACATGGACATTTAATAACCTTCCCTATGAATGATGTTCCATACAACATCACTGATATCCACCATGAAACAACATGACCCAGCTTCACAGTCTGACTGAGAACATCATGGCTGCCAACTCCACCCCTCTAGAAGACATTGCCTCTGTCTGGCAGCAAGCCTCTCCATACCTGAGAGTCTCCAGTCTCCAGTGTGGATCCTCCAGTCCAGCAGAGAGCAGCTTCACTCCTGAGTCTCCCGGGTGATTGTACCTCAGGTCCAGCTCTCTCAGATGGGAGGGGTTGGAGCTCAGAGCTGAGGCCAGAGAAGCACAGCCTTCCTCTGAGACCAGACAGCCTGACAGCCTGGAAACACACAAGACAAGATACATATTACATGTTGTTAGTCTCTGAGATCAGCTGTGATAATGCAGTTGAATGCTACAAACTAGTCTGAACATCCTCCACAGGTTAGGTGTTTATTCACTGACATGAACCTTCATGTACAGCAGGATTTAAATGGTCATGTGTTGACCAGGTTGAGGAACACTGACCTGAGAGTGTCCAGTCTACAGTGTGGACTCCCCAGTCCAGCAGAGAGCAGCTTCACTCCTGAATCATGCAGGTTGTTGTTACTCAGGTCCAGGTCTCTCAGACTGGAGGACTTGGAGCTGAGAACTGAGGCCAGAGCTCCACAGCTTCTCTCTGACAGCTGACAGACAGTCAATCTGAATGGACATGAAAACATATGAAATGTTATTGTATAATATTTTAATAAAATGATCATCTGTGTTTTTAGGACACTGGTTGCATGTTATTACTACTAATAATAAACTTTGTATTAATATTTATGTATCCATTATCTAAAAGCAGACTTTACAGTTGCTCTGCATGGTGCTGTAGCTCACTGAGTTGAGTGCAGCACTAACAGTGTCAGGGATAGTGGTTTGATTTTCAATGGGGTGTCCGATGAAAAATATATATTCACACATGGTACGGTAAGATGATCTGGATCAGTACATCCATCAAATGTCATATGCTATGTTATGCCTTACAAAAAGACATGAAAAAGAATAGTAAAATATGAAAAGCAGATATAACATTTAGGGAACATTTTAAAGAGAAGTGGTTAAAATAATCATGATAATAGCATGAAATAAAATATAAGAGGGTGAAGATGAAAACAAATGTATTTTAAAAGATGGTAGTAAATTTGCATCCGAAGCCCCTCAGGAAGACCTTCCACAGTCCAGGACCCTGATGAAGTGGAATCACCTTTAGTCTTGAGTCTCGACTGGGACAATCAGAAGGACCTGAAGATCTCAGCTAGCACACTGGCCCATAGTGAACTAAGAGGTCCACAATGTAACTTGGGGCCAAACCTAGCCATGGGTTAAATGTGCTCAGTGAAATCTTAATATCAGTTCAATATAAACTGGTAACCAGTGGAGAGAAGCTAACGTTGGGATATATGATCTCTCCTTAGCACTAGTTAAAATTGTAGCTGCTCTATTATGAAAAGATGGAGATGTGAAAGTGAATGATGAGTGAGACAGGAACAGAGAGGTGCAGCAATCTAAAGGACATGATATCAAAGCATGGATAGCCTTCTCTAAATCATCAATCATCATCAATCATCATCAATTGGCCCCCACCAAGACCCACACACTGCTCCCTCTTATACACGCACACACACACACACACACACACACACACAACTTAGGTAACGACTAGACATAATTTATAGCTCATTACATTCACACATTTCCCCCATCTACCTCTTATTTTATATTTTATATTCTATTAAGTGCTCTTACTGTACATATTGTGTTGCTTTATATAAGAGCTCTACTGTAATTATTGTAATTTTTATATTTTTTTCCATACTGTAAATATTGTGCTGGTTTTCGAATGTGTATGTGCACGTGACAAATAAAACTCTTGAATCTTGAATCTTGAATCTTGAATCATCAAGGTTCATAGCTGTGTATATGAAGCTGGATCAAGATAAAACACATTCTGGAAAATTGCAAATTGCACTTTCTTTGAAATCAATGTAAAACTTGCAGGGTCACCGTTTGCAGATTCAGGAACACTGACCTGAGAGAGACTGTTTAGAGAGAATGAAACATCGATTGGAGAAATGAGTCAAATTAATTGAGCTAACTGTAAACTGATCAAACCTGAGAATGTCCAGTCTACAGTGTGGATCCTCCAGTCCAGCAGAGAGCAGCTTCACTCCTGAATCCTGCAGGTCGTTGTTACTCAGGTCCAGGTCTCTCAGACTGGAGGACTTGGAGCTGAGAACTGAGGCCAGAGCTTTACAGCTTCTCTTTGACAGCTGACAGCCTCTCAGCCTGAAGAAGAATTAGTGATGAAAAAAAACAACAACAAATAACTTTGGATATGTTTCAAACGATCCCATCTAATATATTTAATATATCGAGTCATCTATGCTGAACCTACACAGATCTATTGGAGGCTTTGACCACTGGCAGCAGCCTCAGAAGACCCTCCTCTGAAGCAGAGTATTTCTTCAGGTCAAACACCTCCAGCTCTTCTTCTGATGACATTAAGATGAAGACCAGAGCTGACCACTGACCAGGGGAGAGTTGGTCTGTGGAGAGACTTCCTGATGTCAGGTACTGTTGGATCTCCTCCTCTAGAGAATGGTCATTCAGCTCATTCAGACAGTGGAACAGATTGATGCTTCTCTCTGGAGAGGGATTCTCCCTGATCTTCTCCTTGATGTACTGGACTGTCTTTTGATTGGCCTGTGATCTAATTCCTGGCTGTTTTGCCAGGCCTCGTAGGAGAGTCTGATTGGTCTCCAGTGAAAGACCCAGGAGGAAGCGGAGGAACAAGTCCAGGTGTCCATTTGGACTCTGTAAGGCCTTGTCCACAGCTCTCTGGTAGAGGTGCTTTACTGCAGATTTCTTTCTAATTAGCCAAGGTGGTCGGAAGGTTAACCGTTCTTCTGACAGCAGATTGACACCAGTGGTGATGAATGACAGAAAGACATAAAGAGCAGCCAGAAACTCCTGAATGCTCAGATGGACAAAGCAGAACACCTGGTCCTGGTACAGCCCACGCTCCTCTTTAAAGATCTGTGTGAACACTCCTGAGTACACTGAGGCTGCTCTGATATCGATGCCACACTCGGTCAGGTCTGCTTCATAAAAGATCAGGTTGCCTTTCTCCAGCTGCTCAAAAGCCAGTTTTCCCAGAGACAGGATCATCTTCCTGGTCTCTGTATTCCAGAGTGAATCTGTCTCAGCTCTCCTATGATACTTGACATTCCCCTGTTTGGACTGAACCACCAGGAAGTGGATGTACATCTCAGTCAGGCTCTTGGGCATCTCTTCTCTCTGATTGGTTGTCAACATATGATCCATAACTGTAGCAGTGATCCAGCAGAAGACTGGGATGTGGCACATGATGTGGAGGCTTCGTGAGGTCTTGATGTGGGAGATGATTCTGCTGGCCAGCTCCTCTTCTCTGAATCTCTTCCTGAAGTACTCCTCCTTCTGTGGGTCAGTGAACCCTCTCACCTCTGTCACCATGTCAACGCATTCAGGAGGGATCTGATTGGCTGCTGCAGGTCGTGTGGTTATCCAGAGGCGAGCAGAGGGAAGCAGTTTCCCCTTGATGAGGTTTGTCAGCAGCACGTCCACTGAGGTTGACTCTGTAACATCAGTCCAGATCTGGTTGTTCTGGAAGTCTAGAGGAAGTCGACACTCATCCAGACCGTCAAAGATCAACACAACCTGGAACTTGTCAAAGCTGCAGATTCCTGCTTCTTTGGTCTCAATGAAGAAGTGATGAAGAAGTTCCACCAAGCTGAACTTCTTCCCTTTGAGCAAGTTCAGCTCTCGGAAAGTGAATGGAAACATGAAGTGTACATTGTGGTTGGCTTTGTCTTCAGCCCAGTCCAGAGTGAACTTCTGTGTTAAGACTGTTTTACCGATGCCAGCCACTCCCTTCGTCATCACTGTCCTGATTGGTTCCTCTCTTCCAGGTAAGGGTTTAAAGATGTCTTCACATGTGATTGTTGTTTCTGGTCTGGCTGGTTTCCTGGATGCTGTTTCAATCTGTCTGACCTCATGTTCATCATTGACCTCTCCACTCCCTCCCTCTGTGATGTAGAGCTCTGTGTAGATCTGATTCAGAAGTGTTGGGTTTCCTGCTTTAGCGATCCCCTCAGACAAACACTGAAACTTCTCCTTCAGATTAGATTTCAGTTGACGTTGGCACCCTAAAGTTTCTGAATGAACAAACAACAAATAACATCAATGAGTGGATGTTGAGGTAAATATGAGAAATGAGAACATTTCCAGGTGAACAAGTTCATTGTAACTATTCAGCTCATCAGTGGTGACAAACAGGTCCTGACTGTGTTCAGCCCAATGTGGAAGGCAACAAAATTGGTTTTGTATTGTCTTAATGTGTATGACTGTGTTCAGTATTTTGAAAAAATCAATAATTTCACCCAAAGATCTCTGGGGATTTTGATCATTGATCTTCCAATATGTAATTGAATAGATCTCATGTGAGAAACTCTCGTCTTACTGCTCTGCAGAGAGTCGGCCAGCTCCTCCTGCTTCATTCTCCTCAGGAAGTGCAGTGTGATCTTCAGAAGTGCTTCTCTGCTGCTCCTCCTCTGTTCTTCCTCTTCATCGTCCACCTCCTCCTCCTCCCCCCTCTTCCTCTCTAAGCATTCTGGGTAATCTGGACTCAGAACCATCTGGAATTTCCTCAGCTCGTTCTTCACAAAAGTGACAATGTTCTCCTCCAGCAGCTGGAACAGAATAATATAGAAATGAACCTTTCATACTAAACTGGAGGAACACAACATCAAATCCATCATAGACTGAAAGTCCACTGGTCTAAAGATGCAGCATGGAGACGATTATGACCAGAATGGTTGTTTTTCATTTCATTTGTAGTTGAAGTAAAAGGTGTTGTTGTACATTTACACACCATGAATATGGAGGCCAGGTCTGCTTGATGCTCCTGGGCAGACTGACCACTGGGAACCTCTGACCTCTCCTGGTGGACTCTGGAGAACACACACACACACACACACACACACACACACACACACACACACACACACACACACACACACACACACACACACACACACACACACACACACACACACACACAGTTATAGGTGACCGTGTGGTGTCATGATGGATCCTGAACACTGTAAAAGATGCTCTGATTATTGGATGTGATGTTTTGAGAGACAAAACTAAACCAACAGAGTCTGAAGGACCGGGGGTCTGTTCCAGAAAGCAGGTTTAGTGAAAACTCTGAGTTTGTTAACCCTGAGATGAGGGAAACTCTGGGTTTCCCGTTCCAGAAAGAGAGGTAACTCAAACTCTGAATCAGTTACCATGGTAACTGACTCTGTGAACCTAACCTGCTGGCTGGCAGGTTTTCTTGAACAAACCCTGACTTCCTCCCTGTCTCCTCCCTCTGCTGAACCTGAAGCAGCTGTCAGACATGGCGTGTCCTTTCCTCGGTAACCCGATCGATATTCAAGATGAAGTAATTCACATAGCCTCACGTCAGGAGAGGATTTTGAGACCCGATTAGATGTTCTATGTCCAGGATGGAAGAGCTGAGATATAATATGCCGTTTACACTTCACGGATTAAGCTACCACCACCCCGAGCAGTCAAATAAAGACACCTTTCATTTGGTCTTCTTTATTTCCTACAAAAGCATTTTAAGTGTTTTTATATTGTTCCAACAACACATTTCACCTGTGACCATGCACCCACCTCTAACTTATGTTCCAGTCATTACATTTCTAGATCTGCCTTTCTAATTTGCTGCCCCAAGTACACCATTTGAAGTATGTTTTTATATTTCATTTTCAGCTTTGCTCCCGTGGGATTGCACCTAAATGAAAATATTTTTTTCCAATACTATTCCACCACTTCCTCACATGTAGGTAATATAATAAGAAAGTGTGGTTAAATGTTAAATGAATACACTACTGCATTCAAACGTACGCATCGACTCGGGCAGCGATTCTCTCCCACGCCAATTCAACTCCTTTGCCGCTGCAGCTGTGTTGCTCTTCTTTTTGAAAATGTGTTCATACTCCCCAAAAGCACGTAGTAGCACTTCCAACTCCAGTGGGGTGACGTACGACGACCTTTTCTGCTTGCCGGTTGCCATGGTGAATCGTAGTATCGGACCTCCATTGATGACGGCTTTTTATTGTCGTCAGGCACGCGCTTAACTCAGGGTGAACATACCGAGAGTTGATTGAACAAACTCAGATCAGCCGTTCTGGAACCGGAAACCCACAGTTTCCTATCTATGAGTTACTCAACTCAGAGCTCAGTTAGACTCAGAGTTTGTTGAACCTGCTTCTTGGAACAGATCCCAGACCAATTCTAGATCTCATGACTTCTTACTTCTGCTCAGTAGAGTCAGATAATAACAAACTCATCTGAGTTCAATTCTTGCCTTTGCTCAGTAGAGTGGTGTCCATCTTTGAAGTTATGAGGAGGACTCATAGACGAGTCACTCTTCATGGACACACAGCTGGGTACAGGGGAGTCTGGTCTCTCCTGGTGGATCCTGATACAAACAGGATTGATAACACATGGTAGAAAAAAAAGCTAGAAAACCATGAAAAAGCATCTACGGTCAGAAAAACCCTTCCTGAAAAAATAAATATAATGTGACATGTTTTAATGCTAACTCATGTTTTGTCAGATAACTGCTGTTCTTTAAAATGAATAACTGGTTCAATTCTTGCCTTTGCTCAGTAGAGCTGGTGTCCATCTTTGAAGTTATGAGGTTCCCCCATAGACGAGTCACTCTTCATGGACACACAGCTGGGTACAGGGGAGTCTGGTCTCTCCTGGTGGATCCTGATACAAACAGGATTGATAAAACAGGTGATGGTAGAAAAAAATATGGAAAAGCATGAAAACAATGTTTGTTCTGAAAAACAAATCTGGGATGAAGGAATATTTATAATGTTATATATCTTAATGGTAATAACAACATACCTTTTGACAGATACATGCTGTTCCTTAAAGTTAATGGCATCCACAGACCGGGCCCTCTTCCTGGACACACAGCTGGGTACAGGGGAGTCTGGTCTCTCCTGGTGGGCGGGGCTTCAACACAACACAGACAGACCTTTTACTCTGGATAGTGATGGTGTCATGATATCACTGCTGAGCTCTGAGATGGAGAACAGTCATGGACAGTCAGAGATCCTCATCTTACCTCTGAGCTTTGGTCTGGCGGTCATGTTCCCCAGACAGAGAGGTTTTAGAGGTAGGGACCCCCTCCTCTCTCTCCTCAGACAGATTCATAGTAGAGGGTCCAGCTGGACAGAAACACACCCAACATGCTGTTAGCTGGACTCATTCATCACAACAAGGTTTCATTACAGGAGAGATTACTTTGAGGGGTTTCATCATCCAGGTCAGTAAAATGACAAATATACATTGTTATTTGTCCAAAGTGAACAACATACTAGGACCACCTGCTCTTTATATCCAACAGACTGACATCAAGACAGGATTGTTGAGGATAGAGAACTATTCTGTTAATCACCACCTTCACACATTCAAACCGTTTTCACATTGATGTTTTTACTGTTCAGGAAGTGTCAGAAAGCTCCTGTTAGCATCGCTGGCAATGCTAGTGAGAGTCAAAGTCCCTCAAACCTGTAGACTCTGCAACAAGTGACTACTTGTTAAATCACAAGTCTCCACCCCTCCTGCATTATCGACTGCCACTCCTGGTCAGACCACTCCCACAAGATGACTCCCCTCTGTCCCTCCAAACAATTCCTGGTAGAACAAAGAGAGAACCGATATTCCTAAATTTAATCCTATGTTAATTAAGGAGAAAAGACTGAAATGCCAGATTGTGGATGCATTATTGATAAAACCATCATCCACCAACCAACTGTTAACTTTTTAAATCCACCCTTGACTACAATAAATTGTTGGAACGGCTTCCTGGATCCTGTGTTTGTTGATGTTCTATGAGCCAACGCCACCACAAGCAATATATCTTTTTCACTACTACTACTACTACTACTACTACTACTACTGTTATTACATGATTTTAAACATGAAAAATGAATTGTGTCGCTTTATGAACACTGTAAATTGTCGTGTAAAGTGTTGGTTACAATACCTTTAGGGTTGAAAGTATCCTGCGTCACACCGAGAAGTGAAAGGATCAGGTTTGACAAGGAAATGAGAGTGAGAGAGAGAGAGAGAGTGAGCGGGTGAGGGAGGGAGGGAGGGAGGGAGGGGTATATATGGGGTATATATAGAGAGAGAAGTCAACCTGCATGTCAATTCAACTCAAGTCAAGTTTATTTGTAAAGCATCTTTCATACATGGAGGTAATTGAAAGTACTTTACATGACAGATTTAAAAACAACAAAACAAAGACATTTTAAATACAGAATAAAATTAAATCACAGAATAAAATCACAGTGCAGATCGGGCAAGTCTCAGTTCTTCTGGAAGTTTGTTCTATTTGTTGCATAGTAGCTCAACGCTGCTTCACCCTGTTTGGTTTTAACTCTGGTAACAGGTCTCAGATGACCTGACTGGTCTGGAGGGTTCATATTGAGAGAGCATGTCAGAGATGTATTTTGGTCCTAGTCCATTTAGTGACTTGTAGACTAGCAACAACATTTTAAAGTCAATTCTTTGACACACTGGAAGCCGATGCAGGGACCTTAGAACTGGAGTCATGTGGTCAAAATTTTTCGTCTTTGTTAGTCCAGCAGCAGCTTCTGAACGAGCTGTAGGGAGACCTGAGAGAAGACCGTTACAGTAGTCTAGTCTACTGGTAGTAAAGGAGACCTGAGAGAAGACCGTTACAGTAGTCTAGTCTACTGGTAGTAAAGGAGACCTGAGAGAAGACCGTTACAGTAGTCTAGTCTACTGGTAGTAAAGGAGACCTGAGAGAAGACCGTTACAGTAGTCTAGTCTACTGGTAGTAAAGGAGACCTGAGAGAAGACCGTTACAGTAGTCTAGTCTACTGGTAGTAAAGGAGACCTGAGAGAAGACCGTTACAGTAGTCTAGTCTACCGGTAGTAAAGGAGACCTGAGAGAAGACCGTTACAGTAGTCTAGTCTACCGGTAGTAAAGGAGACCTGAGAGAAGACCGTTACAGTAGTCTAGTCTACTGGTAGTAAAGGAGACCTGAGAGAAGACTGTTACAGTAGTCTAGTCTACCGGTAGTAAAGGAGACCTGAGAGAAGACTGTTACAGTAGTCTAGTCTACCGGTAGTAAAGGAGACCTGAGAGAAGACCGTTACAGTAGTCTAGTCTACCGGTAGTAAAGGAGACCTGAGAGAAGACTGTTACAGTAGTCTAGTCTACCGGTAGTAAAGGAGACCTGAGAGAAGACCGTTACAGTAGTCTAGTCTACCGGTAGTAAAGGAGACCTGAGAAGACCATTACAGTAGTCTAGTCTACCGGTAGTAAAGGAGACCTGAGAGAAGACCGTTACAGTAGTCTAGTCTACCGGTAGTAAAGGAGACCTGAGAGAAGACCGTTACAGTAGTCTAGTCTACTGGTAGTAAAGGAGACCTGAGAGAAGACCGTTACAGTAGTCTAGTCTACCGGTAGTAAAGGAGACCTGAGAGAAGACCGTTACAGTAGTCTAGTCTACCGGTAGTAAAGGAGACCTGAGAGAAGACCGTTACAGTAGTCTAGTCTACCGGTAGTAAAGGAGACCTGAGAGAAGACCGTTACAGTAGTCTAGTCTACCGGTAATAAAGGAGACCTGAGAGAAGACCGTTACAGTAGTCTAGTCTACCGGTAGTAAAGGAGACCTGAGAGAAGACCGTTACAGTAGTCTAGTCTACTGGTAGTAAAGGAGACCTGAGTGAAGACCGTTACATTTGATGAGACCATAACCCACCTAGTCCACTCTGAAGGGCTTGAAGAGAAATCCTTCATGCCAAATGGAATCAAAAGCTTTTCTTCAAGTCAATGAAACAAGCAAATATTCTCCCTTCCTTTTTCTGGTGAACGTGTTGATGAAAGTGTGTGAGGTGTAAATATGATTGGAGGTTCGGTGATTTGGAAGAAAGACAATTAGACATTTACTTGTTATGTTTCTTTCTAGAATAAAGGCTCGTATCCTCAAACTCAGGATACTACAGAAGGTTTTCCCAAGGTTGCTGCTGACACTGATTCCTCTGTAGTTATTAGGGTGGGATTTGTTTCTGTGTGATAGATTGAGGCGATCAGTCCTGTAGCCAGTAGGATCCACAAGAGGGCGCCATCATACCACTAAAACCTCATCCTTACCTGATCCCACAACATGACTTGTGAAGACAGGAGTTTAACTAAAATAAAAAATGTTCTCTATGCTGACGATGTGTTTATTTTCACTAATAATTAGAAACATTTTCTCAATTTCTTAAAGGTTCGCTCATGTAGACACATAATAGAGATGTTCATTCATTGTACTTATTTCCACCTCAGAAATGTACATTCCATGCATTTGGGTTCTTACATATTAGTGGATTCATTTTTTTTTTTTCATACACTTTAAAAATAAGACTTGCCTTGTTTCATACACTTTAAAAATAAGACTTGCCTTGTTTCATACACTTTAAAAATAAGACTTGCCTTGTTTCATACACTTTAAAAATAAGACTTGCCTTGTTTCATACACTTTAAAAATAAGACTTGCCTTGAATGACTTAAGACTGTTTTCCCTGATTCCTGCAGGCTCAGACATATTTTCAAACATCCAGACAAAGCATGTTAAGACTTTAAAGAATACAAAAATAAAGTATCTTAAAACACAAAAACTCAAACAAAATGTTAATGTGAAGGTATTTTGTTTAATACCCATTTTTATCTAAACAACAAGGACTTGGAAGTGGCAGAACCTTTTGCCCATCAATGTCTGTGTAAAGGAACAAAGTGCTGACCCCTTGTTAAAAGTGTTGTCCGATAGTGATAGTTTTCTTCAGAATGACCTCCACGTTTACCTCTCAGGTGGTCCAGCAGCTCAGTATTAAGCACAACCAAGCTTTGGCTTATCTTCCACAGTCAAGACACGTTGGAATGCTTTCATCATAGACTGAAAAAAGACAATAGTTGGACCAACTTAATAAAATCATAGACTGAAATCTCCTTTAAAAGGGCACACAAAAACAAATGTATAGGTGTTTTGCAGGTGAAGGGTAACAACTATGACCACAAAAAACGCCCCCACACTGTTAAAGTGTTCTCAGAATCTATGTCCTGTTATTTAACTGCTGTAAGTATTTCTTGGTCAAATCATGAAGACCTTCATTGAAACACCACCTTTGATTGAAACACCATTCTGGCTTACGGTATGAAATAAATATGTTTTGAGAACACAATAGTAGTGTACAACAAAGAGATGGGCTTTACTGGGCGTATCTTTGTAGGTCGAAATAATTTGGGGAAAACGTGGAGCCAATCGTTTAAACACAAAGGTCCATCTCATCAAATGTAGCCAGCCCCCTCTGAATAGACGTTAAGGGATGAGTTAATTTTTTCTAATCTGTCTTGAAGAAATACACACATGCCCATATGTACATTGAAAACATTATTGGTCGTTGCACTATACAGATTTTAATAACAAGATGCACGAAACCAGCAAAATGCATCGAAAATGTTCATTTAAAACTTGGTAACATTAGCATGACTTAACGATAGCTGGTTTGGTTCAGTCAGGTAATTAAATACTTAGTACCGGTAACTTAATGCAAAATTTTACCAATTCAGTTGGACCATTTTATGACTAACATATTACATTATTTGTATATAGAATAGCAATGTATAGCATTAGACTTACCTTCTATCCAAGTCACTTTAACAAGAAAAAATGGCGGTTCAACTGCCGAGGGGAAACATGTGGGAAACATGTGGACGTCATGACGTCAGACGGACCATACTCAGCGTCTCATACTCAATTGTCGCACTTTTACTGGTATAAGAAAAGCAGGTTAAGGGAAGAAAGTGTAATTTCAAATTGATATAATCCACAAAAGTATATTGCCATCACTAAAGCAGAAATCTGAATGAGACTCATTTAAAACGTTACGTTACTTCAACTACTACTGAAACGCTCTTTTTACAGTGTAGAAGCAGGAATGTGATTTGGGAGAAATTCAGGCCTCCATTTCTGCAAATGTATTTTGGTTTGGTGACAAAAGACATGAGATGTGCTCCAGAAAAGGTGGATTCTACAGGACAGACTGTGACAGAGTTTAGAAACATGCTTGTTATCCTTTGCAAGGAGCCCATGGATTCGTCCTCGGCTGCATGACGTTCCGGGGCTCCTGCACAAACCTGTGATAGTGGACATGAGGGTGACCTGCTCTGAGACAGGCTGATGAGACCAAGGGAAAACTGATTCCTTCTTGACTCCATTAAATCCACTTCAGTCATGGACATGGATTATGCAGAACAGGGTGCTACTAGTGCTTCTAGTCGACAGCTGTGCAAATGTACACTCAACATCTCTGTATTTACTATTGTAAACACAAACTAGTTTTTAGCGAACAGCCAATTCCCCAGGTCATCTTGGCATTTACTCCAGTCAAGCACCAGCTTCTCACGAGAAGAAGAAATGCTCTGAAACAATTTTATCAAACAAGTAAAACGCTTCTTTATTTCCATGAGTTTGTATGGCAGCCATTTAAAAATAGCACAACATCATCCTGTCATCTTGTACAGGAAGTATTCACTGGCAGAGTTAACATGATAAACGCTGTACAACAACCAATACCTGCTGAGCTGCACAAAGTATGAATGCAACTGTAAATATATATTTACCAGTAAACATTTTTAACAATTTTGAAGAAAATTAACATTTATAATTATTTCCACGGTTACCTTAAAATAGTTACCATACTCGGCTTTGACAACACATGCATAGAGGGGCTTGCAAAAAACACCACATTATATATATTTTTTTCTTTTATCGTCTTCTAAAATGAAATCTGAACACTAAAACAACAATTCCACTCAATACCGTCATCAACAAACTGGCACATCATCATCATCATCATCATCATCATCCACTGGCCCCAAACAATGTAAAACTACTGACAACGCAGCCGCACTTTAAAACTCAATTTCAATTAGAAACAGGAATGCAAAATATTTATTTCCAATAAAAAAACAAAACGAAACTACACGGATATAAATATTAAACATATTAACAGGATATATACACCGGGTCCTCCCGGGGGGAAAATGTACACATCTTCACTCAGCTTTGTCCAGAGGACTGCTGGTGGCCTCTCGCGGAGATAACGCCTTCTCCAAAATGTCAATGTCCACTACGGGCAGAGATGCAACTTCAAAAAACACCCTGGAAAAAATAAACAAGAATGATTTAACATCAAGAAAATACATCTGTCTGAAAATAGTCGCTCACAAAAACATTTAATGTGCAAAAACAAACATCTTCAGACAAATTGAGTGGAGTGCTACAGGGAGTCTTCCAAAGTGTGTGTGTGTGTGGAGCATTTTTCATTTAAAAGCTGCACCGGGGCTTGATCAAGCCCAGCAGGGGGCCGGTGCTACCCATGGGGCCGGTCGGTGTGTAATTGCTTTCCAACAATTGAACAACAACAACAAAAACACCATCATCCCGCCGCTCCGCTGCTTACTTGTGCGAGTACTTGCTCCTGACCGCCCTGAGTTTATCGTCGGGAGGCGCCGACAGCATGGAGTGGAGCCTCCTGACCACGGGGGCCAAGTCCGACGCCCGGTAGCCCGAGTGGAACTGCAGGATGGGCGCCTGTAAGACGAGGAGGCGGGAGTCAATTCAGATTTATTTCAAGTTTTTTTTAATTTATAGTCTTCATTCAGAGGGCCGGCCTTGTGGCACCCACCCATCCTCCCAGGTCCTTGGTGAGCAGCGCTATCAGCAGGCAGGCCGAGGCCAGCAGGGACCCCCTCACTGGCACCAGGTCCATCTCCTGCAGGCTCAGCTCGCACACGTAGCGGGCCAGCGTCAACGTGTCCATGCCTGCGCTCACACACTGGCCGGAGAGAAAACACACACACACACACACACACACACACACACACACACGGTTGGTGACATTTTCCTTCGTGACACCCGGGGGCAAGACGGTGCGCAGGGGAAACGCCTCACCTTGGCGTAGCGCCTGAGGAAGCGGTAGGGGATGGGGATGTTGATGTCGAAGCCCAGCGTCTGCAGGATGCTGGCCTCCATGGCGATAAGCTCCTCCCTCTTGTACGCGTCGTCGCAGATGTACAGGAAGTCGTCCAGGCACGGCGGGCAGCGCTCCTGGAGGGTCACGGGGGAAGGCGTCGTGTCTCACGTGTACATCGTTTCAATCTCGAGTGTGTGTGTGTGTGTGTGTGTGTGCGCGTGCTCACCTCAAACTTGGAGGCGATGAGCATGGTGGTGGAGCCGATGAGCTGCAGCGTCTCCCTGTCGACGGGAGTCAGGGACAGGTAGTGGTCCGTCATCTTCACCGCCAGGTAGAGCGTCTCGTGGTTCAGCTCAAAGTTCTCCTGCCACACACACACACACACACACACACACACAAACACACACACACACACAAATATATTTGCCATCCTCCTTGTTGTGATTTCGTTCCTGGCCTTCTCTATTCATTTACTCTTTGAATGTTTGTATCAGCACCCTGGGGGTCTTTTTCGCTTCAGCTGCACGTGGTTCGTTTTTCCTCTCAGTTCTCATTTGACAAGCACAAATAAACACATCACACACACACACACACACACACACACACCACACACACACACACCTGCACTTCGACCAGCCAGTCGACCAGGATGGCCCTCATGCCCGTGTTGAGGCTGGGCTGCTGGGGCATGAAGTCGGTGAGGACAAACTTCTCCTGCGGGGACGGCGAGGAAGAAACGGAAAGAGAAGACGACTTTGAAACGATGTACTAGAGAGATAATTCAGTCTTCTGGTTTGTTCACAGCAAACCTACGTAGTACACGGTAGAGAGAAAAATACTAGGAGCAGGAATACAGTTTGTGATCCAGGTATGAAAACTCATGAATGGCTGGGGGACCGCTCACCTCTCTCTGCTTGAGGTAGTCAAAGATGTCCTTGGCGTACTCCGGGGTCATGCTGCAGTCCTCCCAGTGCTCGGAGTCAATGTCAAACTCCTCTGGGACCTACGCCGACGGAGGGTGAATAGATGGAGAGAATAGTGGTGAAAGAAGAGACGACGAAGACGGGGAAAACCCCTCAGTCACGTCCCTGATCACCAGGACGGGACACTAAAGTCAGCAGGTGTGATCTCGCCCGACTTCCTCTGGTCCGGGATCATTTCTTCACACGCTCGTTTCAAATTAAAACCCCGCAGCTCCCTCCGGTGGTCTAGAGCTCCCTTTGGCATTTTGATGCAACGGTGTACTTCCCGTATCGGGGGATATGTCATCTAGATGGGCGTTACCCCCGGTTACCACCCTGCTTTAGGCCGAATCCCAAGTCACCCCTTGGCCCAACCCCTTCCCCTCCGTTTGGCGCGTTCAGGTGAAGGGGTAGAGGCGTCCCAATTCTCTTGGGGTCGAGGATTCGGCCTTCCTCTCTGCTGCCCCCCCTCCCCACCAACTGCACCACTGTATCTTTTAATAAAGGACTCATCACCCGTCGCTGAGGATTATGGGAAGCAGGTCGACAAGTACATAAAATGTAAAAGCGACTGAAAACGTTTCCCATTTTTGTCCAGGAAACGGTCAAGTTCATTTCCCACCCTCCCCTTACCTGGGGTCTCTGGAGGTGTGGTGGCAGCTCCCGGCCAGCAGGGGGAGCAGCGGCCACCAGCTCTTCCACTGTGGCCTCCGCCTCCCTCCTCGCCTCCTCACCTCCGTCCCTCCTCGCCTCCTCACCTCCGTCCCTCCTCGCCTCCTCACCTCCGACCTTCTGCTCTGCCGCCACGACCCTCGGCCTCTCGGCAGCCGACCCCTCCGAGCTCACCGAGGAAGACCTGCAGAGGAAGAGGAGCCGGGGGAAGACATGTTAGCAGAAGTGTTTTTCAACGTTTCCGCCTTAAAACGCAAGGGTTTATGGGTAGCAGGAGACGGATGGCGTAGTCGGGCGTGGACCGTGTTTATAATCGTCATTTAATTATGTAATCGTGGTAAATTTTCTAAATCGTTCATCACACGTAACATCACTTTCCCGTGAATGAACGGGCCAAATACTTTCCCCAATACTGCGTTCATGTACTGTCCCCTTAAAAAATACTACGTGGTATTCAGTCACGTCCCTCCGCCCCGTCCAGTAACGCCGTGTTCAGACAGGTTTGGACCGGTCGGTTTTTTTGGCGAGCCGGGCAGGAAGTCAGACACAGGAACGGCATCCGGTCAATTTCAAAATAAAACAAATTTCAAAATAAATCTAAACAAATAAAATAATCGTTCATTAATCGTAATCGAGGTAAAAGTTTGAAATAATCAGAATATTATTTTTTTGTGATATCGCCCACCCCTAAGCCCTGGCATAACAAAATGAACCGAAAACTAAAATAAACTAAATGAAGAGCGGCGTTACTTTTTCAGGTTGGCTTGATTCCTCGCCGACACCGAGGTGGCGGTGGTGGCGGTAGTCGTCTTCTTCACCGCCTTCTTCGCTGGCTCCTTCTTCCTCCCCGGCAGGCTGATGTGGACCTTGTGGGCCTGCGGACGAAAGCTTGTCAGGTCAAAATGTCACGCAAACACGCTTCAAGAAAATATCTACCCTCCGTCACCAACGTAGGAAGGAGAGTCCAGGTTTTTCAAAGAGTCACAAAAGTGAATCACTTGGGAAAGAAAAAGGTTGGAACGTCTCTCTCCACGCTACCGTCACACCGAGAGGTTTTGGTGAGCCGACGGGGTGCTGGTTTCACAGCGAGGTGAGGTGGCAGCGGACACACGTCACACCGTGGTGCCGAGCCATTTACACCGTCACACCAACACCACGACAACAGAGTGTCACTCTCACACACCACGACAACAGAGTGTCTCTCACACACACACCACGACAACAGAGTGAGAGCCAGAAAGTGAAATTCACTTTCTGGCTCACCTGCTTCTACTGGCCAAAATAATAAACAAGTATTCTTCAGAGAAACGTCACATTTTCAAAACAGTTCTGCATCTGTGAGAAACATCAATAAACAGACAACAGCAGATTTGTTTAGCCTTGAAACCTTCTGGCTTTATTCCCAAGGGAATAAAGTTAGGCTAGGGAACCATCCAGGCCAGGAGGAACAGATGATTGGATGCCACCACTTTGTGTAAGCAGGCAGCCAGCCAATCAGGTGCCTGTTTGACACAGCGCCATTGTTTTGCTTTGATTTGATTGGCTGGCAGTCAGTAGGGACAAAGTCTGAGAACAGGCAGAGACCTTAACTGAGGCTTTCAAATGATGCTGGACAGACCATGTGCCTCTCTCACCACACCCACACACACACACACACCCACCCACACACACCCCCCAAGTGTTTGTCACATACAGCATCCCACTTACTGTCCGGACACTGCCCTCCCCGTTGTCACGGCGATCTGACAGACACTGACTGGCGGCCTGTCGTCAAGGGGAGCAAACCGTCAAGACAAAAGTGATCACGTTCCTCCATGTGTCCTCCACCATGGCGGCCTGCCAGCATGACATCATCACCCACCATGCTAAATGTTAGCTTCACTCTTTTTGCTTGCAGTAAGAATGCAGTTGCCCTTTTCACATGTGGATGATGGGGAGGGAGGAGTTACGCCAGAGACTAAAAAAAACACAACACCCACCGGCTATTCCACGGACAGTAACGGGTGCAGCCCAGCCTCCATCAGACCTTTCAATACTCTCCCATCGTGATAAACATTCACCTGCTGCACGTCTGAGATGAGACCTTGATCACAAGTCAACCATGCATGAAATATGTGGGAATATCGGGTGGTGAAATCTCCTCCGAGAACAGAAACGGACGCTGAAACGGCAGCGGGTAGACCGCGACCCACAGAGAAGCTTCACCAGGCACCGACAAATACGACCAAGTTGCCAGAACCAGCCGACTTTCACACTTAAATAAAGTCTTCGCAGATTATACCCGGCGATTGTTCGAGCTTTGTGTAGGACAAACCGACATGAGTGATGAAACCTTGCTCAGAGGGATTGTTTCTGAAAGCCCGCTTGGCTGGGAGGACAGGTGATGGATGAATAGGTGACTGGCCCGTCTTCCTCCCCTGACCCCCGACCCCTAATATACCGAATGAGCTCTGGCATTTTCAAAACCCCACCGCGGTTGCAGGGACTCACATTTGTGATGTCTACAAACGCCGTCCTCTTCTTTGCGGCACCTTGAGGGGGGGAGGACGACCTCTTGACCTGGGGGCCTTCCTCCTGCAACACACACACACACACACACACACAGGAAAAAGAAATGCATTGAGAATATGTTCAAATTCTAGTATTTGTACTTTATAACATTGTACTTTTTCTATTATACTTTGTACTTTTTCTATTATATATCTTGTGTTTTTTAAATTATGTCTGTTTACTTTTGCATCTTGTGAACGTTGTGCATATGACAATAAAAAAAACCTTGAACCTTGAAATTCAGATGAACCTCGTGCGCATGTGCACACAGTACCGCAGTAGTAGCACTCCCATCTCTACAGTGAGTGTGAGTGTAAGTGGGCTAGGCTGCGAAAAATGCTTCGTGCGCTTCCACGCGGAGAAACAAGTGCATGCACGCTCAGCGTACCTGTTTCTCGACCCCCAAGACATTTAACTTGGGTATCTTGCTCGCAGCGATGACGGTGGGTTTCTTTCCCCTCGGAAAAGGCATGACTGGCTCCTTGATCCTCTACAAGTATCCTTCTGCAGCGGCCACGCACCGACTTTCTGCTGTGGAAACACAAAGTTAATAAATTGGCGGGTCGGTTATAAAAACCGAAGAGGCGGCGTGCTCCTTTCATGTACCACGACGTAACCAACTGATCAATAAAACAGCAGATTAAACAGCATATCGATAGTAACGTAGCTCGTCTGTTTCCTGACCCGTTGCAGCCCGTTGGCGAACGTCTGCGGTAAAAAAAAACACCAAGTTAAAAACACTCAGATGACTTTAACCGTACCGTGGTGTAGGTTTCCGGTTGCGTTTGAGTAAATCTCTCGCTCGGTGAATTAGAAAATCCTCATGTAACGTATTTAGTCGTTAAAAGCTTCGCTCGCGTCGCTGCTCTCAACGAGACGCCAAACAAAAGTGGTGCCGCTGCTGCGTCCAAATCAGCTGCGCCTCGCTCTCATTGGCTGGAATTCGACCCCGGCGCGCCAATCAGCGTGCGGCTAGGGATGCCGTTGTTAGGGGAGCGTTGGTTTTGTTGTACAGGCACCACCCGGTCGAGCTGGAAGCGTAATGACCGGTGTTGTGACGGCGCGAGCGCTGCAAATAACAGAGTAAATAACGAGTGTGTGTTTGTTTTTAACGGGTTAGCGTTCATTCGGTTGTGCGGGGTTGCGTTCAGAGGCAAGTGGAGCAATGACACCCCGCCCACTTCATCTAACGGTTGACACAAATCCAGGAAAACTAGCAAAACCAGTAGGAGGAGCTCGTGGAATTTTCAAACTCCTTAGCAACCAATGGGAGCTCAGGGGGTTGGGGGTTTGTTGATGTTTTCCTCATGCCTGAAGCACTAGTCCAATTTGGCAACATTTACAAAATAAAAGTCCTCCTGTTTGAAAAGATAAATCCTAATTGAAACACAGTTATATTTTATGAAACACAAATACATTTTTTTTTTTTTACCTACAGTCACCATTTGTGTTAGTATATGATTGTTTTGACATCTGAACTGGGTTTCTGTATGAATGCCCCCCCCCCAGATTATGGCACGGAGGGCTGTTGCATCAAATCCTATGTGTTAGTAAATGCTTTTGTATTAAACTCCTTGATAGTGAGACTTCAGTGCAGACATAAGACTATGCACGCTCATGCACATACAGATACATTTCCTCATTCATGGAATTAGATATATGTCTATGGGTCTGAGGAGAGAGGTCTGCAGTTGGACCCTTTTGGTAAGGATGAGGTTTTAGTGGCGTGATGGCGCCCTCTTGTGGATCCTACTGGTTACAGCATGATGCAGGTTGGCTGTTTTACTGTAGTTTTATATTGAAAATACATTGAAAAATGTGTTGATGTTTTCCTCATGACTGAAGCACTAGTCCAATTTTACAACATTTACAAAATAAAAGTCCTCCAGTTTGAAAAGATAAATCCTAATTGAAACTTCTATTTTATGAAACACAAATAACTTTTTTTTTTTACCTACAGGCACCATTTGTGTTAGTATATGATTGTTTTGGGTTGTTCTGGGTTTCTGTATGAATGCCCCCCCCCCACCCCAGATTATGGCAGGAAGGGCTGTTGCATCAAATCCTATGTGTTAGTAAATGCTTTTTGTATGAAACTCCTTGATAGTGAGACTTCAGTGCAGACATAAGACTCCAGTAAATCAAAGGCTTTAGTTTGATCTTCAATCGTTTTCAATGTTTATCAGTCAGACATGCCATTATTTTCCTATAGGGTTTCTCAGACAACACAAGTTATATGAAGTGACCCTTTAAATCTAATTGACAGATCATATTGAGCGATAAACACCCACCGAGAGATCATATTTTCTGTTAATACCAAAGACAAATAAGACCTGATTTCAGATCAGCTATTCAACGAGACACCTGCAACACTGGCCCCGACAAATATTGGTCATGGGAATATTTGTGCTATATATCATGGAATAGCCTTGGAAAAGCACCGGGGCAGACAGTGTACAATAGGGGCCCACAGCGCCCAGTTACTAGGGACAATCAGGAAGAACGCCAATTATATTATAAGGGAAGTTTTCAGATGAACATCGTGGCAAGAGCCTAGTGTCAGTCCAGCTGCCAGCAATGTGGGAAGAGTCAAAGAGTCTTTTGTTCATGTTAAGAGAGAGAAATATCACGTAAATGAGTTCATGTCAGTCCTCTCCTGAAGTTATCCCCGCTGGACGCCAGAGACGACTGTATCATGTCATCTGTGAATACTCCCTTTGGCATGTAACCCAAACACACCGGGGCTCTCCCTGGATATCGCTCAACTCCCCAAAATGAACAAACTCCCCTCGATTTTTGTTTCGTCTCACTGCGTAGCACAAAAACACATTAGACACAAAAAAAAAAACCTGACCTTGGGTGCAATCCATTTCAAATTTCATTCCACTTTCACTTTATTTGAACAAGATACTGTATCGCTGCGAGGCCAGCGCTCTAATGAAGTCTTGAGAGAGATCATCTCCCCTCCCTGTTGTCCTCATCAGATGAGAACCATTGCTTCCAGATTGTCTCTGTCTCTTCAGACCTGGGTCAAGTAGCATTTGCAAATAATTTGCTGTTTGTTTTTATCAACGTCGAAGACCAGATGGGTGGAGTTAGGCAATTCAGTGTCAGAGAAGCTGCCAGTCACGGGGGAGTTGTGCAAGAGTGGTTGTCAAATATTTTCTGGGATTGTTTAAACCTTCTGGCACTTGCTGTGGTGTCCTGCGTGGATAACTCCGCCCCCTGGGCACCTCAGCAGGACGAAACAAACGAGCATACGATTATTTGAAAATGCTCTTTGGCCGCAGGTCTGTTGATGAGATCTGTGATGCTTCTCTTCCACCCTCTTCCAACTCTCCTCCTCCATCTTCCTCCTCTCCATCTCCTCCTCTTCCTCTTCATCAAGACTTCAGTTTGACCCCGAAGCCATGAACAAAGTGAGGAGAGCAAAACACGCAGCATCATTTTCTATCAAGATTGGGCTTTTGTTTGTTCGTGCGTTCGCTGCATGCAAATAAAACTACTACACCCACACCCAACCACCTGCACACACACACACACACACACTCTCTCTCTCTCTCTCTCTCTCGCCCTCTCTCTCTCATCCACACACACAGGAAGTGAATGAACTTGTGAATTTGTCTGTCAACCCGTTTCCTCGTCGATTCATTTGCCTCGCCGCCACAGAGCCGTCTGCCTCCTGTTGCTACGGTGAGTTGGTCCAACGGCCACACAGGGCTTCACGTTGAGTGTGTGTGTGTGTGTGTGTGTGTGTGTGTGTGTGTGTGTGTGTGTGTGTGTGTTGCTTCTGTGTGTGTCTGTTGTGTCGTGTTTGTTTTCCACGTCTACTTCGGTTTTGTTTATTTCTGGTCTCATCGGTCCATCCTGCCCTTCCTCTTGAGGCTGTACGGGGGGGGGGGGGGGGGGCATTTTGCTGTTTACATGGCTGACAAATACTAGCAGGAGGCCGCCGCCCACTTCTCACCAGCACAGATCTCGTCTCATATGGACGTTATGAGAGGAAACTGCAAATATCCCCTTGAGGATCGTGCTCTTCGTGACACAGTATTGATCATGTATTTCTGAATCCCGATGAGAGTAAATCAAGATACTCTCTCTCTGGAGGAGACAACAGCAAGGACGTGTCCTGTCCTCGTTCGCCCGCCTGGATGTCCACCTCAGGTTGCCAAGAGAAAACATTCTTTGTTTTAACGGTAATTTGTTCCACATCTGCTCTTCGTTTCTCCTCCTCCTCCTCCTCCTCCTCCTCCTCCTTGTGTCGAGGCTGTCGTGGTCCCTGACTGGATGACGCGAGGACGCCGGTGCAATCGTTTTCCTACAGCACATATAAAGTTTGCACTGTGGAGAGGTGGGAATCATCTGGTGCAAGTGAAAACCTCTGTAGCGTGTGTGTGTGTGTGCGTGTGTGTGTGTGTGTGTGTGTGTGCGGTTGAGAAAGACATCCATCATTCACACATGGATCGCGTTACGCCTCCAACACGCCGACGCCAACCTGAAGTGAGTTATTATCAGGGGGGGGGAGATTTTGTCTCTGCTATTTACATCACATCCATCAAATGATCCCGGAGAAGGATGATTTATGAAAACAGAGCATCACTCCTGTTCCAGGGCGGTTTCAGATTCACCACCTGACTGGAACGGCGTTTTAACAAGGCCAATATTTCCTGAAGGTTCGTCTCACATTTCTCGAGTCAACCACCATGTAGGCAACCATCAAATCCACTTGCATGACCTTCAGGAAGGAAAACGTGAACGGTATGAACAGCATCAGCTCACGCACACCTTTCATGACCGACCTCTGCAGGGTCACAGCGGCCTAAGCTTCAAAATAAAATGCTTAAAATGAAAAGTAAAACGAGTACTAATTTGAAATACCTGCTTAGTCGTCTAAAATGTGTTTAAATGAACGAGGCTTACCTTTTCTTTATTTGCGACAAGTGTTGAGAAGGAATCCCATTTATTCACAAGTTAAGAAAATACTTTATTTTGAAGAGTTTCGACCTTTCGTAACTTTTTTTCTTGAGAATAAAGTGACGAAAAAGTAGCAGTTAAGGAGGTTTTTGCTCCTAAGAAAGATTTGTGAATCTGGCCTTCAGGGGATAATGACGGTTGTGTGTGTGTGTGTGTGTGTGTGTGTGTGTGTGTGTGTGTGTGTGTGTGTGTTTAATAGCAGCCTCGGTGTTTTACAGGCTGTGTAAGCCGGACATATCCCTGCTGTTTTATCGTCTCGAGCCTCGTCCGTCCGAGGCCTCGCGTGATGGTACCGGAGGGGGAAGGCTCGTCTCCTTTCATTCTTGCATCAGCGCTAAGCAGCTTGCATGCAGAGTTGAGTTTCCACCCCCCCCCCCCCCCCCCCCCCCCTCGTCTAAAACTGAACTTCCTGCTCATCAGCCGAGCCACATCCTGGATGGCTGACAGCTCACATGGCGACTGGCTGCGGTTTGAGAGTCCCTCTCCATCTTCAACTTTCTGTTCTCTCTCTCTCTCTCCTTCCGGTTCTACTTGCTTCGATCCTTCTTTCATTTTCTCCCTTGCGCATTTTAACACTCTTGCAGCTGTTGCACGTTGCCCCTTCGGCGGCGTGCACAGGAGGCTGCAGGACAGGGACGCGCAACGTTTGCTTTGCAGGTTCAGGGACAAGAAGACAACGAAACGAAGATGTTGGTTCACCACAATCTGATCCAAAATACAGCTGAGTGAAGGAACCTTCAGAGCGGCGGGGGAAGGCCTTGTTCAGACCTTCAACAGATCCTTACTTACAAGAGGCTCAACAAGAAATGCTTACCTTTTTTTTTTTATTCCTCACAGGATCCAATGCAGGCACCGAGGGGAGACCAGAGGACGCCGGAGCCCAGTCCTCCATCCATTCACAGCTTTGCCCAGAACATGGCTGAGAACATCCTCCTCTGGTCGGTGGACCGCGGGGCGTCCGGGTCGACCCGCGGCCTCGAGACGTTCGCCGAAGCGCTGGTCTCGGCGGCGACGGCGGCCGCCCTGAGAGAAGCCCGAGGAAGACGAGCCGGAGAGGATTTCCAAGCTTCCCGAGCGTTTGAGAGTTCAGGTGCTCCTCCGCCGCGTCGGGCCGAGAGTCCGTCCTCCAGGGCCTCCCAGCCCCGC
>JAXDDW010000193.1:505000-520000 GCA_034670385.1 Hoplostethus mediterraneus
CTGACTTTATAAAACTACACTAATTGGCCTCATGGGGGTGCTGTGATTAAAGGTCAACATTTCTAACTTTGAAAAGCCATGAGTGATTTTGATGAGACCTGGAGGGAAGAGATGTTACTGTTACTGCTTGTTTACTTGATTTTATATTTGGAAAGACATGTTCGCTTTTGGTCCTGGTCTTGAACAGGACTGAACTGGCTTTGCCTCAGCCTGACCGAGGTGGTCTTGACCAGGCTGTTATAAACCACGTCTGACAACGAGGAACGTGGCCCGGGCCTTTTAGCGCTCCGGAGCTGTCCGACTGGCAGCGACCCAAGCCTCCCCGTCGCTGATAAACAGCGCCGAGGCTCGACACACTCTCCGTCCTCCAGCTGCTCACAGACAGGGAAGGGAAACAAAGCAAAGGCAATTGCTTACAGTTGACCTGTAAACACGTTTCTGCCTTGCGATGTGATTATTGTCTGTTTGGGAGAAAGTATGAGCTGCGTCCTGATGTTGTGTCTAAACCCTGATACCTGCTGCTCAGCTCTGGGGTGATTTACGACAGCATGGAGGCTATGCAGGATTTTTCTTGCTGCAGTAAACTGTAGATGTTCCATTCATTATTGTATAAGCTAACAATGAAGTCAGCCTTATGATGTTTTTGGAAACCGAAGCTCAAATATTTAATTGTGGCTAAACATTTTCTACAAGAACAAACTGGACGGTGTTGGGCAAATATTTGCCCTTAAACAGAGTAAAGCACTAAACTAGACCACATACACACACACACACACAGTCACAGAGATTAAGGGAGGGAGTGTGTGTGTGTGTGTGAGAGAGAGAGAGAGAGAGAGAGAGAGAGAGAAAGAGCAAGAGAGAGAGAGAGGGAGAGAGAGAGTGTGTGTGTGAGAGGGAGAGAAAGAGAGAGAAAGCGAGAGAGAGTAGGTGTGTATGTGTGTGAGAGAGAGAGAGAGAGAGAGAGAAAGAGAGAGAGAGAAAGAAAGAGAGAAAGAGTAGGTGTGTGTGTATGTGTGTGTGAGTGAGAGAGAGAGAGCGATACCGAGTGTGTGTGTGTGTGAGAGAGAGAGAGAGAGATACCGAGTGTGTGTGTGAGAGAGAGAGAGAGAAAGAGAAAGAGAGAGTGCATGTGTGTGTGTGTGTGTGTGTGTGTGTGTGTGTGTGTGTGTGTGTGTGTGTGTGTGCGTGCGTGAGGTAGAGACAGCATTCCTCCTCCGCTCCAAGGTGATGAGGAGGTTAGTCCAACCCCCCTCCGTCGGCTGCAACCCTTCGCTGCACAACTGCAACCAGTCCGGTCCAGTCCCGCTCCCTCCAGCTCCAGCCTCACCTCGCTCCCCGGCGCACGGACACCAGACATGAGCAGACCCGCTGTCTAAGGCTTCCCCTCTGCCCGCCTGCTCTCCTCCCTCTCCCTCCGAATGAAAAGACCCATTGGCAGCGGACGCATGGAGACGCAAATCTAATTTTGATCCAATTTTCGGCCGGACGGAGGTTTCGAGGCTGTTGTTGTTTTGCTGTCCCCCTTGGTTTTATGGTCTACTCATGCGTCGGGAATGCCATGGCCACTCCGAGCGCACAGCAGCAGCAGCAGCAGCAGCAGCAGCAGGATTATTTCAGATCGGTGAGCAGCGAGTCCACCACCTACATGATGGTCCCGGCCGGCGGGCCGAGCGGGACGGGTCGCCGGGAAGCGCCGTCCAAGATGTGGGTGGCGATGGTGGTGATAGTGGTGGTGGTGCTGCAGATAGCCTCCACCACCGGGCTCTTTGTCTACCTGAACATGTCCATATCACAGGTAAGGGCTTTTGACTGTCAGCATGCTGGACTTCTATATTATAGGGATATTATAGGGATCAAAAGTACCAGTAACTATGAAGAACACACGTTTAAGTCCCGATACGAATGTTGCAGGAATACTATAGGAATACTGTAGGAAATGAAAAGTACTACCAAGTACGATAAGGTGATTATAAACTCACTATTGAAAGTTACAAACTATTAAGTCCATATAAAATATTATAGGATATATCAGGAAAAGCACCATTAAACTACCACAGACGTCGCTATAGGAATATTATAGGAATATTACAGGAATACCATAGGAAAAAACACCACTAAATATAGGAAGACTAGGAATACCGTCGGGTTACCAATTTAAAAGTACCACCAAGTACGACAAGGTCATAATAAACTCACAATTGAGTACCACGGACACACAGTCGAGTATCAATAGAAATATCAGAGGGCTATTGTAGGAGGTGAAGTGATTGTTCGTGAGGGGAATATTTCATTTGGCTCCGACTGGCTGGTCGGCTTGGCAGGCGATGGGAAAAAAAAAAACTTGCTTGACTGGACTTGTTAAACACTGGCAACAGGAATTTACAAGCAGCGCACGGAGAAAGTGGTCTAAGAAAGCAGCATTTCCTTCCTCTGTCTATCTTTCAAACGAAAAACTGCTGCGTAGACGCGCGCACTGAGGTTTGCGTGCGTGGGGGGGGGAAAAAGTTGAAATTGGAACCGTTTGGATAGGCAGGAGGTCAATATGCTCTGAGCCCGCAGCGGGCTTGAGTCAACCACGTTGCAGATGTTTTGTGCAGAGGTGAAATATGTAGGTCAACAATGGAGGTAGCCTGTCCCGAAGGAAAATCCCATCATATTCCCATCATATTCCCATCATATTCCTTATAGTCTGTGGTGCTCAAAGCTACTTTAAGGCATTATTTCTCCGATGGTATCACTGTAATATTCCTGTAATACTCCCATAGGGACTTGCAGCGTGTCTGTGGTGCTAAGTAGTGAGTTTATAGTATCTCAATAGTATTCCTATGATACTCCCATAGGGGCTGATGGTTTTTGGTGATATTTGTCTAGTACCCTGCTAAAACGTGCTCCCAGATTGCCGGTTGCCTATTTCTAAAGGGCAATATCCTGGCACTGGCAGGGAAAATGTTGCCGGCGTGGTTATTAGACTAGCTCCCTGGTTGTTCCTGCTCATTCCTCCTGGTATTTCTGCTTTATCAGACGGGAAAAAAGGTGAAAGATAAGGGAAATGGCACGGATTCAAACCCACAAACTTACAACTACATGGTTGACATGGACCACGAGCGCTACACATGTCTCTGTTTGGAAAGAGCAGCAAAGAGCAAAAAAAGCAGCATTCCTCCCTGATAGACTGAGATTTAAAGGCGCACGTTGAGCTATAATATACGTTGAGATATTTCGATAGCAACAAGGTCTGGTTTATGATACCTGATGTGGGATCTGTAGGTACTGGCCGCTGTGAAATATCTGCAGATGTGCGGCCCTGCGTGAGGCCTGTCCGAGCTGCAACACTACCCTATCAAAGAGGGGAAACTGGCTACGGCGCAGTGTAAATCTTTTCAAGAGCAAAACTGTTTTAGATGGGAAACATACTGCATCTTCTCTGCGGTGGGTGACATTTTTCAAACGGCAGCAGTAAGTTACAGTGCGATCCATTGTAGACTTCCGCCTTCAAGCATTTATCCCGTGTCTGTTCTGCATTAGCACCGTATACAGTAAAGGCCATTGTAGAAGCCCCCTCTTCATGCATTTACCCCGCGCTACTGCTGCAGACAGCTCAGCGTTGTGACCAGATCGCGCTTTGCGCCTCGCAGTGCCCCGAAAAGACGATAAAAACATGAATTTTTCAACAATTCCTGTTTGGCAAGGAGCCAGCGTCTAGAGTCTAGAGACCTTGGGTTATGAAACAGAAAGATACTTGATGTTTCCTCGGTGGTTTATTTGCCTCGTTTTCAGTCAAAACACGTCTTCAGATGTGCACTTCAGGCATTTTTAGCCGACGCTGTTATCCAGAGTGGCTCACAGTGAGCGAGCAGGTAGGGGGTCAGTGTTGACGATGGGACAGCCTCCAATCACTGGGCCACCATACCGCCAAGATATGGGTGAAGGTCTTAATCACCAGGTGAACCACGAAGGGAACACCGATCCAGGCGTCGTTCCTCTCCATCGCTGAGCCATGTACCGAGCCCTAACCCTGCATGCCCACCGCGAGCCACTTGGCCGGTCACATCGTTTTGATAGCTAGATAGCTAGCACTCGATAAAATGACGTCGGAGCTTCCCATTGACCCCGACGTTGGACGCAACCGTAAAAGTTGTAGAGAAGCTTCGAGAGCTTTTGCGCTCGGAACTATTCATCATAAAACAAAATCGCATCGGTAGGGAGACAAGGAAGTACAGAAATCTGATTGGTTGTTGACGGCCGATGACCGCCGTCCGACCGGCCAGGTTTCCCTGCTTGCTAACCCCTGTCTTGACCGGCACCGTGGACCTTCGTGAACTCATTGTGGTTTTGTTTGGGAAAGTACAATACATGCTCGTTACTATCATTAGGACTCTGAATGGTTGCGCACAATGCCACTTTGCTGTAGATTCCTTTGGTTAAAGAAAATGAAGCATCCCGAGGGAGGGGAACTCCAGCCTTGATACATAAGACCTACACTACGCCCACAACACAGGCAGAAACGAGATGGGACAACCTGCTCCTGTGATCAAACAGTCTCGGTTATTGGGAGGGCAAATTGGCACAACACCGGGGTGACATTCGTCTTTCGGCTTCACCATCGGGGGGGGGGGGGGGGGAAACAAACCCTTAACGGTGCACAGGGGCTGTAGAGGGCGAGGATGGTGTTACATATCGTGCCACGTTATGATTTTCGTGTTGAAATGGCCTGAAATGGAGCCATTTGGCATCGCTGGTCTTCGGTCAGTTTGAGCAACACTCTTCAAGGCAAGTAATGGCATGTAACGGCCGTGTAGGGGGTTGTGATCACTTCTTGCGATGTGTTGAAATCACAGAGCCCCTTGGCACACTTTCCCAATCTCAAGTTGGAACAATACGCCGTTCAGCACAATGTTAAAGCCTCCATATCAGGGTTTGGTTGGCATTGGGTCCAAAACTCAGTTGAAGTGTCTTATTGAGGCTTTCATTAATTGAATTGTGGGATTAATTGAATTGAAGTTAATTGACGATTTTGTGACACTTCAAAGGTGGCAGGAAGTCACATGAAATTGCATTGGGATGAAACCGGCGGCAGACCAAGTGAAAAACACGCTGCTGTGTGTGTGTGTGTGTGTGTGTGTCTGCATGCGGGGAATCCCCCGGTTCTCATGTGAAGGCTATTGCTATTTTTAATCCAGAAACAGGCGCTGTGTTGAATGGCGGGGGGGTGGGGGGGCGGGGGGGGGGGGGGGGGGGCGGGGGTGGCGGGGGGGCGGGGCTGCACACTGCCCAGCCTGCCTCTGCTCTGGTAAGACAAAAGGCTGCGACGCACAATGAGGAACGATGAGGAACGATGAGGAACGCTCTGGTGACGCTCCTCGGTGCTGCTGCATTCACACATGCACACACACACACACACACACACACACACACACACACACACACACACACACACACACACACACACACACACACACACACACATGCATGCTCTCTCTTGTGTCCTGGAAGTGTTTTAAGTGACACTTCCTTGTTCCGTCCTCTGGGGTTAAACACACACATCCCATAAAACGTAGTCGCCTATCGTCAGCATCTCTTCTTGTTTATGGTGTGTGTGTATGTGTGTGTGCGCGCGCGCGCGCGTGTGTGTGTGTGTGTGTGTGTGGTCTTTTCTGCAAGGTTCTGTGGTCAGGTAGGGAGGTTGAAGTCTGCTGCTAGAGAATAAATGTAGTCGGTAGAGGCCCTCGCAAGAATCCTAATATAAACGTGTGTGTGTGTGTGAGTGTGTGAGAGTGTGTGTGTATGTGTTAGTGTGTGAGTGTGTGTGGGGGGGTTTATGGGGGTGGACATATTTTAGACCTCTCTCACACTCTGCAACACGTGTGCACTACAGGGGGTTTGGTGTGATTGAGTGTGTGTGTGTGTGTGTGTGTGTGTGTGTGTGTGTGTGTGACAGAGAGACTTACACATTCCAATTTTACATTTCACACACACACACACACACACATGCACGTTCATTATCAGTAATTCATTTAGAGTAAAATCAAATCCTTTACCGTACAAATGTTTTGATTTAATTCAGCTACCAATATAAACCTCCCACAACCGACTCCACTGCCAAAACACACAAGTCTCTCTCTCTCTCTCTCTCTCTCTCTCTCTCTCTCTCTCTCTCTCTCTCTCTCTCTCTCTCTCTCTCCCCTGCAGCCCCAGTGTGTTATGGTTCAGCTCGACGTCGGAGAGTCGAGTTACAGTCAGCTTTAGGGCTTCAGGGAGGGACGGATTTTTCAGGAGTGACACAAGCGACTTTTTATGAGGTTGGAGTGTAGAGCTAAGTGTTTTTCTGGCGATCGACTCGTGTGCGTGCGTCTGTGTGTGTGTGTGTGTGTATGTGTGTGTGCACGTTCCTGAGTGTGTTAAGGTTTCTTCCACACACCACCAACTTATTTATGTGTGTGTCAGCGAGAGAGAGAGAGAGAGAGAGAGAGAGAGAGAACTAGGGGTTAAAATATCACTTTTGTTTAAATGTAGGCATGTGCATGTGTGGTCACATGCACACACACACACACACACGTGCGTGCACACACACACACACACACACACAGATATGTAAGTCCCTTGTGTCTTCATGACTAAACAAAGATGACACTGCCAAAATGACTTCAGCCACAAAATCTCTCCAAAATCTTACTAAATCATAACCCTGGCATGTTCTCTAGTACACACACACACACACACACACACACACACACACACACACACACACACAGATGCTGGCCCTTTTAGGGTCAGGACTAAGCTATTTTCTGCCAGAAAAATCCATAAACATTTGTGATACATGTCAATTTAATCTTATATTCACAAACATGCACACACACACACACACACACACACACACACACTCAATGCTTTCATGGCCAGTATCAGAGACGAGCACACACAGAGCAACACGCACTCACAAAACATGCATGGATGCATACACATCTACTCTCTCTCTCTCGCTCTCTCTCTCTCTCTCTCTCTCACACACACTCACACACACACACACACTCAATGTTTTCATGGCCAGGTCATTTGGATGAGGATGAAAAGGAAGGCAGGGATCAGAGGGACGAGCGAGGGAAGGACGGAGAGAGAGAGAGAGAGAGAGAGAGAGAATGGGCATGAGAGTTGAAAGAGAGGTGAAGGGGCAGAAAGGCGATGATGGTCGGAGGGGGAGATGACCTCGTCCTGCCGACCTTCAGGTGGCACGTAGAGGTCAAACAGAGGTCAAAGAAATAGAGATTTCCTCGAGATTAGAAGCTTTATTTTACAACGGAGGAGCGTGGCGGGTCGGAAAGCTAGCTTGGTGCTTGTTACAGGCTCGCCAGCTCTGAGCATCTTTGCAAATGACAAAATCACAATGAGAAAATCACCAGTAGCTCAACAGGCAACACGACCGAGTCAAACAACAAGCTCAACCAAAACCAAACCGTCTAATGTTGCGGAAATGAAAGCAACTTGAATTGTGCAGAAATATGAAAGAGAAAAGGAAATCTTTTCATGTAGCTGCACTGAAAAGTACCACAGACGTGCAGTTCAGGACCTCGTGGAAATATGACTCTCAGCCACATGTGCAAAAAAAAGAAAAAAAAAAAGAGGTGCATGTTGAAATGTGCACCACCAAATGTGCAGAAAGTCAAACGGGGGGTTCCCCTGCCTCATCTCTCCTGCACCCTTAAACCACTCCACTGCGAAGATGTTATGGCCCCCGATTTCAAAGCTAGCACAACAAATGAGGCACCGAGTGAAAGTGGAGACTCTAAGAATTCGGTTGTTATCAAACACGTCACACCGGCCGACCACACACTGGGCACACGGAGACAAACGAGAGGGAAGAGATGGGGAGGGCTGAGGGCAGGAAGGCAACACACATCATAGGTGTTCCTACCGTAGTCCTGTCTTCAACAGCTTCCATAAGATGACACACACACACACACACACACACGACCTTCGTTTAACAGTTTGACACGTGAAAACGGGATATTTACACTCCCGCACTGGAATGCCCATTAGGGTGTGTGTGTGTGTGTGTGTGTGTGTGTGTGTGTGTGTGTGTCCTGCCAACAGCTGTTGCTGTGTGTTATCAGCTTGTTTGCCCAGTCAACAGGGCTATAAAGTGCTGATAAGCGGCATCCCTCCGATAGAAGGACACTGGGACAGGCCATGCAGCTAACAGCTAACAGGCTAGCAGGCTAGCAGCGCTACCAGTCTCTCTCTGTGGTAGCAGTAGCAGGTTTCCAATCCAACCCGGTGTCAGGTAGGGCTTTCCTGGGAGAAACCCTCTGGAGACAGGAAGTGATGCGTTCTACGTTCCACCAGAAGAAGAACTGGGTAGTTAGCATGAGCAGCGATAGCCACCGTGGCTGAACAGACAAAGAGAAGAGCGCCACCTACAGGAACTCAAACTCCATCAACAGGAAACCCAAGGAGGAAGACGTCACAGTACTGGACACACTGTTTGATTGACAGGTGATCTCTGGGAAGAGCAGTGAGGGACACCACAGTGAAGAACACCACAGTGAGGAACACCACAGTGAAGAACACCACAGTGAGGAACACCACAGTGAGGCTGAGAGACAAAGATAGAGGCTACCACTCTAGTATCAGGCATGTTGACTTGATGGTAGCCGTTTGGTTTTGGTTCACCGACCGTCTGAAAACACCAAACTTGGGAAACTACCAAGAGAGGAATGCCGTCCGGAGCTGCTGCCCAGAGCCGATTGCAATCGAGCTTCTCCTGTGACTTTAAGACAACACGGTTTTTTAGACACTGTCAACGTATCCTATCCACCCTTCGGCTTGTTTTCCGAGACAGCTGACAAAACGCATTAAACGCGCTCGTGGGAAAAGTGGAAAGGGCAGCAGAGGGAAAGAAACCGGACACCTGCTCTTCCAAGGTGACGACGAGGAAATAAAATTCACCCTGGAATATTGTTGCAACGCTTCACGAGGGCACTAGGGGCAAAACTCAGGGTGAGCTTTAAAATCACTGGTATTGATCAACAACCCTATTCAACCCCAAAGCCCTCTCTACTCAGTTCAGTCGGCGGGGCGCCCCCAAGTGGTCAGATCGCCCCGGTAACCGGTCAGCTCGCAGGTTCGTACCCCAGCCCGTTGACGCGTCCTCGCGCAATACGCCGAAGCCCTACCTGCTAAGCGTGTGAATGCATGTGAACACACACCACACACACACACACACACACACCACACACACACACACACACACACACCGAACTGAAGACCAGCGTTTGTCGAGACCACCTCGGCGACGCCCACATACGGTTTCGTTATTTCGCAGTGCTGACAAGTATGAATCAACCCCCGCCGCAGGGATCCGTCCTTGAGTTTCGCCTCCTATTGGGTAAATCGGCTCCTACGGTCCCCCCCCCCCCCCCCCCCCGGCATGACATCATCATCAGGAGAGTCCCGGCTCTCGAAGTCTCGGGCCGCCGCTCGCCAAACAAACGATTTAACCGATTGTGGCAGTAACATGTGTGAGTAACGTTCCAAGGTGAGTTATGACTAGGAAACATGGGTGGACGTAACGCGCGCCTCAGCGGCGACCTTTGACCTTCCTTCGTTTTCCTATCCGGCCACCGCGCGGCCCCGGGATGGGTCCCAACACAGAGTAACCCGATCCTCCCCGCGCCTTACCGTGTTGGAACGCGTCCAGTCCAGGGGCCCGTTGCTAGACGTTGAGTCGAAGACCCCCGCGGGGAGAAAATGGTGGAATTTGGACACTGAGAATTGGCAGTTTTCAGTATCACAGAAGCGTGTGTGTGTGTGTGTGTGTGTGTGTGTGTGTGTGTGTGCGTGTGTGTGTGTGTGTGTGTGTGTGTGTGTGTGTGTGTGTATGTGTGTGTGTGTGTCCATAAAAGTAGGGAGAGGGAGAAAATGTGATGGACACAAAGAAAAGTTGTTGTGTTTTAGTTCATAACGGTATTTGTGTGGATAGAGGATTATGTGTGTGTGTGTGTGTGTGTGTGTGTGTGTGTGTGTGTCCTCCGTCTCCTTTTCTTTGCCATCTGATTAGCTGGCGGTTGATTGGATGGAAACGTTCCCGGTTCGGTCCAACGTGATCATCTAACCCTGGGAACAGTCAGGCATCTCTCTGCTGGCACAAGAAGCGGGGCTTGTTAATGTCAACCTAAGGCTTACTCCACACACACACACACACACACACACACACACACACACACTCCCTTTCTCGCAGTGTTTTAACTCGGTGTCTCCTGTCTCCAGCTCTCATTTCTGCACCAATTAAACAATCGGTGAACTCTCTTTGTCCCGCCCCCTGCTGTCTTTTCCCTTTCCTACCCTCTAATCTCTCCTATCCCCGGCCTCTCAGCGTTGCTCTACCAGATCTACCAGAAAAGCCAGGCCGTAGTTACCCGTCTGCTTTAAAAACATGACTTGGTATCATTAAGAGACTCGTGAGGTTCTTGGACGTGGATTTGGCTTCGTCCTCCGCCGCCGAATGGAAAGAAAAAAACCTCAATGAGAAAAGTTTCGCGCAAAAAAAAAAAAGAGGTGAAATCATGAAACTGTCAGGCGGGCTTTGCTTCAGGCCCGCGGTGTTTCGTGACATGCTGTCGTTTTTTCTTTTTTGGTAGAGGGAGAGAGAGAGAGAGAGAATACAGGGCCCATGCTTTCTTGATTTGTCTAGCTTCGGAGGGTTCAAGGAAGCAGCAACACTGATATTTCACCTCTTGAGGGGAAATGAGATTTCGGATAGCGAGCCGAGGGACGAGACCTGACGACGGGATTCAAGAGCACAAAGCTGAGGTGGAAACGTCGCGGTTTGTGGTTTTCTACTGAAGTGAAGCCAGCAGAGCGTAGGACTATAATAGAACTTCAATATCCTTTTGTACAACTGATCAGGGTCAGATGTCCCAACGCCGATCCCAGGACCTTCCAAACCCCTACGAAGCTAACGCTAACGCGCCTCGATCAGAAACAGACAGCGTCCCAGTTTACAGGATGGTCCGGGCTCTTGAACGTGATGCGAAATCTGGATGTGGTGAAAATCAGATCCCTCAGATCCAGGATGGCGTTTCTCAAACTGATCTCAGACCTTCCTTGGTGCTCCGGCAACGTTATGAGCCTGGGGCGGCCTAGTCATCAAAGAATAATCACTCATAACCAATAACGTCATCCCAGGGTTTGACCAATATGGGTTTTTGAAGACAGATACCGATGTTTTTAGACTAACGTCCCTGATTGCTAAAAGTTTGTAAGGACTTTAAATCGATTTTCTTTCAACTTTTTCATACCGTAAAAGATGAGGATTCAGTTTCCTGCAGAATGATGTTCTTGTCAGCGTGGAAAAGCCTCTGAAACAGCATTTAGACCATCATGGGACACTAAAACTCTCCACTGAAACCCCAAATGATGAAATTTTAGGGTTTCAGGGTTAGCAGCTCTATTGGATTTCTTTGCCGGGTACCGCTTGACAAATATCGCTCAAGTCCTTGTGTTTTTTACGGTGGGGTTTTCTTTTAATTCTTCATAATGCAAGTAAACATGTTGGAGAGAAAAACATTTTTTGCATTGCTGCTTTGTCAGGTTCATCCTGTTATCGCTTGTTGTTTCGATGTTGTTAAAGCAAGATCTTAGCAACCATCTTGATGCCTGTCAGTTCTTTATCTACTGCCAGTGGTGACCTTTGACCTCGCCCCTGTTGGGAGGCAAATTGACTAAAGCAGATGCCCTTGATTAGGACCTGCTAAGTTGGCGTACCAGCTACATTTCTGCACGTTGTTTTCCGTGGCAGGTTTTGTTGGGCGTGTTGAGGTTTTAAAAAGCTGCCCGGTTCACATGCCAAGAGTTAGTGTGAAAGAGGAAAACCATACCACACCATTACCAGGCCACCACTGCTGTAGGCATCTGTGTCTTATTTTGACGAAAAACCTCCGTGAAGGAAGGAGACGGAGGAGAGGAGGGTTTTTAAGGTGAGGAACCACGGCTTTTATTTATGTGTTGAATATCAAAATAGATAAAACGTCATGAGAAAACGTGTTAAGTTGCTTGAGTTACCAGTTACTGTAGATCACAATGATGGGCAACTTGGAAAAGTCTTGGAATTCATGTTTTCCAGGCATGGAAGAGTTATGGAAAATGGAACATGTGCACATAGTTTTGGAAACGTCCAAAACCATGTGTTGCCGATCTTTTCCCTCCAACCAGTGAAATGTTGAATTCCACATTCAAAGATCTCGACTGTTGACTTGTTGATCCAGGAATAAAAACCCAGATCAGATGCTTCCTGATAAGTCTCGGTCCTAAACGATGGACTCTAACTGGAGATTGTGCCACATGTCATAGAAACCCATAGAAACCCTGTAAGAAGCACAATGTCAAATATCTACAGGTTGAAGTTGGACTTGATTGTTTTGTATGAATGAGTGCATCAGTATAAGGAAGGTCTTGCTAATATTCTGCAGACTCATTGATCATTCTCATATCTTCATTTAAAGCCTCCAATCATTGAAGCTCTTTTAACACAGTCCAGATGTTGTTACACGTTACAGTAGATGGCAACGACTCCAGAGCACGGCCTCGACCCAGAGCGCCCCGCAGGGTGGATTTGTTCAGGCAAACACACTCAAACACAAAACACACACATTCACACACACACGCAAACACAACACAGAAGGGGGGGAGTCAATGGAGATGCATGATTGTGTGTGAAAGTCTAGAGAGCCTTCCCAGAAGCCATCAGTGTTTATTGTAGTAGGCAGTGACACCAATAATGACTAACCACTCATCTACCAGCACAGTAGCAACACAAATGCATGCACGCACACACACACACACACACACACACACACACATATATATATCCCTTTGGCATACAGCTATCCTCTAAGTCGATCATTTACCACAACAATTATGGCCATGATCAGAAAATAAGAATCTTTTATGGTTTCAAAATCGAAAAGTCATGATTGTCATCAGCTTGTAGAACGATTCAAATGAGGAAATAGATTCTGATGTTCAATTTAATTCAAGTTGCCCACATGGTGTAAAAGTTTTAAATCGATAAAACAGTCTGTTCTGCTTCCCTGGTCGTCTGTGAAACTAAAAACTGTGACCACCGAACATCAGCGTTCACGTTCAGCGCTGTAAGGCATCTCCGGAGACCTGGGTGTTCCCGCCTCCACTCTTCATAACGCTGTCAATGTTGTCAAGACGTTCGCTGCTCGTGGAAGTGTTAAGAATCTCCCAGGACGTGGCGGGAAGAGGAAAATTGATCGCAGATGCTGTCAGAGGTTTATGGGAACCCCTTGAAAAAACACCTTGCGTGACATCCAGACGTCTCAAGGCTGACCCGGAGAGGTCTGGGGTAATGGTTTCATCTAGGACCAAGCCTTTTGCCCAGTACTGTGTCTGTGTGTGTATATATGGTAGAAACCTTCACCAGTGTGTGTTCTGCACTAGCTGGTGTTTTAGTCGCCTCCCTAATTCTAACAATAACCTTCAAAATAACTAACCTCAGCCCTGAGAAATAACCTTTTTGCAGCAGCGTTTTCATTCCAAGTGCCCACTTCCCTTGTTGTCTCAGTCAAGTGGGGACATCTGGACCCCACAAGACAGCAAAAAGTCAGGTCAGCTACAATTTGTGTCATTACAATAACACCAATACCGAGTCCAATGAGTCACCGTCTCGCTCGCCCACTCCCACACACATAAACAGGTTTATAGACGTGTCGTGGCCCACCCACCCCCCGGGCCGGCCTGCCCACCCACTGTCCGCCCAGAGGGACCCCACAGAAACACACCATTCCATCTACCTGCCATGTTATCTTCTTATATCCCCCTTTCTCTATCTCTACCCTCTTCTGTCTTTCTCTTTTCTCTTCGTTTGTCTCTCTCTCTCTCTCTCTCTCTCTCGTCAACAGACAGTCGCCTCCAGTGCTTCCTCCATTGCGTGCCAACAGGTGTTCGCGTCACACCGAGGCGAACTGGAAAGTCCTGGCCTCCCGCTCTTCCTTTCCCTCCTCTCGTCCCTCCTGCTATGTTGTGTTTCGTTTTGTTTGTCTCTTCTCTTCTCTTCCCCCCCGTTGACGAGAAGCAGAAACTTAACCCTTGGAACGAGAATGAAAGTTTGCGGCGACTCTCGTATTTGTTATTTCTCAATGTCACTGCCTTAGATAACACACACACACACACACACACACACACACACACACACGTTATCACAGCTAATCTTTACGGCATGTTTTAACCGAACAATAACATTTGTCTCGATTGCTTCAAGGACCAGGAAGTAAAAAAAGAAAAGGCCAGAGTATCAGACAGGTCTACACCCTACTTTTGTATGTCTTCAAACTTTATTTAAACGGGATGAAAGCCAAAACGGCGAGCTTGACAAAGAAAGGTCAAAGTTCTGCTCGCAAACGCCGGGAATACAGTATCACATGCACACATGCACACATGCACATATACACAAATGCATTGTGGCGCAGACATCCACAGGCACACACACACACACATACTTGAAGATGGACCAACAACACACACACATTCCACGGTAGGGTTGAATGTGTGCGTCAAAGTTGGGTTGGCCATTAAAAGACTTCCAGGGTTACAAATTACAAAGGAAAGTAGTTGACTTTGCAAACACACACACACACACACACACACACACACAGAGACACACACACACACACACAGGACACAAAGGAAGTGGCTGACTGACGGCCATCAGTAAAGACATGCCTCTAAGCAGAACCAGACTTCTTCTTCTGGATTCTTCGTCTTCTGGATTGATTTTAATAAAGGGTTGGAGAAAAAAGAAGCATGTGTCGACCATATGAAGTAGATTAACAACAATAATAACTTTATTTATTTAAAACACAGTTACAAAAACATATATCTATATACTGTATATTGCATTCCAGCACAGAAAGATGGATCAAACAATCCAAATACAAGAAAATAGTAATTTAAAGTTGGACAGTGGAGACACAAGGT
>JAXDDW010000193.1:525000-530000 GCA_034670385.1 Hoplostethus mediterraneus
TCCAAAATGCGATATCTGTCCGCTGTTTGAGAAAAGCCTGACAAAAATCAATGGCAGCATTCATGCAGAACATATTATGAGTAATCAGTAAAGTTATGAGTCATATCAAGACCTCTGATTGGGAATGAAAGAGGTGATTTCTATTGAAACACAAAGGAAGCAGAACAACATCAGTCGTCTCAAGTCTGCCTCCGGTTTATCTACGTCTCCTCTTCGTCAATAAGGGATCATAGCTTCCATCTATCTCAGGCTGTTTTGTACAATCAGTGTAAATACCAATGCAAGCCGAATGGCATTCACCTCCACACTTACACCTTGTCTGCACGGGGCTAGCTTTATGTGGGGACCTGGTGCATTTAATGAAATACGACCCACAGCCTCTGCGTTTTGTGAAATGCATTTGGCTGAACTCGCCGGTACCCCAGATGCCCCAGATGACTTTACGCGTTGACGTTCTCAAATCCCTCAGGGTGTAGCTCCTTCCCGGAATAAACAACTAACACACTGATATGGGGCCAGCTTTTGCAATTTCACTAAGGCTCTTAAAGTCGGATTTGGCAATGGGGAGCTGCTCTCATCTGAGCACTCTGGAGGGCGGGGGGGGGGGGGGTCTTCTCTAAACTCATATTGAAAACTTTCCACTGCCTTCTCCCGGCGCCTGGTAATGATGCAGAGGTTAGGTCACCTGTCTCTGGGTGCACGCATGCCCTCGCTATGCCCTCGTCCATATTCTCTTTCCCTCCTGTCTCTCAGCGAAGAAATAAAGAGGAGTGAACTTCACATTCACCTCGAACCGAAGCGCTCTGCCGGATAAGCAAGTCACAGATAAAGCCACGTGGTGCCGAGGTCCAGGGTTCGATTTCAGTCCGTTGGACGCAAAAGGAGCATTGTTGCGATGAAAACCAACCAGAGGAAGATGTAATAGTAGTGAAAGGGGAGATGTTGGCAAGAGGAAGATATTAGTCACACAGGCACATACATGCACGTACTGATATCATACGCAAATACGTGCTGCACACACACACTCAATGATACTCATGCAAAGACTAACTAGCTGACGTATAGCATTCAGCAAAGAGCAGGGACGTCGCTGAGTTTCCTAACACACACACAAATAAACAGAAAAACTAACTCAACAGCTACAGCAGGATGAATGGATCTGTTAAGTTTGGCTCCAGGGTTTGGTAGGATCAGAAAAAAGGGGAATTGAGAAGTAAAATATCCTGCGGGGAGCGAGAGCAGGCTTGGACGTTGGGAAAACTGTCTTGGCTCTGTTAACGGTGGCGCCGAGTTACAGCGAGGGCCGGACACCAAACCCAACGGCCTGGCCATCGCTCTGCTATTGTGTAAATGAGTAACTGCTGTTATTGGAAACACATTTTTCAAATGAAGGTCATATAAATACTTACACGATATTAAATTGACTGTCCAAACTCTCAGTGCTCAGTGTGGAATGCAAACTGAAGCTTATTCCACCAAACCAGGAGGAGTTTTTTCACAAACACACCGCAGATAATCAAAACAGGGAATCACAGCATCATTTCACCAGGATGTTTCCTCATCAAAGGATGTGCAACAACACAGATACCGCCCGATGAGTTCAGTTTTGTAGTTTTTAACTTTTTCTTTTACTGGACGTTCAGTCTCGCTGCCACTCGGGGGCGCCAAAGTGCGGAGTTGCCTAGTGCAGCTGTAACCAAGATTCACTGCAAATGTGTCAAACTGCTAGCGCGATATCGCCTGTGTTTTTCTGACGTCGTTGAGAAAAGCGTTTCTCTGCATAGCTCGGGTTTAGCTTCTGACCTCGTCTCTAAACGCTAAATGGGGCAGCAGAGTTTCTTCTAATCTTGTTTTCAGCTCAGTGCAGCGAAGTGTGCAAGCTTTATCTTCCCACCGAAATGGATGAGACTGTTTCCCATAGTAGATCAAACCCTCCCTACTGGCCTTGTCAGAACCCTAATGGACACACGTGCACAGACGCTCACGTGCACGGACACTCACACGAATGCTCAAAGACGCGCACTCTTGCACCCTTAATAACAATTAATCTATCAACCAAAAAATACCGCAACAGGGAGTGTATTTTGGCAGAGGCGCCAGCAAGACACATAGCCTACTTTCACTTCGTTTGTTGTGCCAAGTGAGCTCACATCCACTCACGCATGAAACTCCCCAACACTTCTCCCAGTGGAAGCTGTCACCACACGCCCACTCATATCCGCTAGCAGACAAACTGTGTCTCTGCCTAGACTCAGCAGTCCTGTCGGCAGTCACTATCGGGACGCGTCTTCATTGTACGCCGATGATCTCACGCTTCTTTCCTACAGAGTAACGCCGAGAGAAAATTAAGAATTCTGTTTCAAAATGATATAATGACAAATATACTCACAGAAAACAAGATAAAACAAACTAGAGTACTTTTTAAGTAAGTCCAACAAAATGTAATATTCAGAATATTGCTAGTAGCGTTCGAGGACCGCTGGTATAAAGCATCACAGTCCAGTTGGGTTTGGTAAACATTTTTACCGACGTCACAAAATCTCTGAAGTCAGCAAAGTGAAATCGTCCGCCTCTCGCCGCCGAGTGCGGCTTTAACTTCAGGGTGTGTGCAGGATTATGTGATAAGATGCATATAAACAGCTCATCCCAAAGTTGACCTTGACCAAGATATGACCGCATTAACTGGAGTAAACACATTAAACACACATTAGGTTTCGTCTCCGAGTCTTTGTCTCCGAAGCCATTAAAAACATGAGTCATCCCGCTGAAGACTGTGGGCAGTGTGTTGAGACTGTTGAGATGTGGCCCCATTCTTTCAAATAACCCTCGCTTTTCCCGTAAGGGCCTCCCCCCGTCATTCCCCTTTAGTTTGCTAACAATGTAAACACACACACACACACACACACACACACAGATACACATCAATAGGAACAGGGAGATCCGCTCATGCGTCAACACAAACAGTATGGCTGAAAGAGGGATGACACAGGAATCAATGCAGTGGGAAAAAAGAAAGAAACAAAGACACAAAGAGTAATTAATTAAGGTCGAGCGGTAGGAGAGGAAATAAAGAGCGATAGTCGGGGGAAACGAGTGCAGCGCCGTAATCTCCCCCTCCTCATCAGCGCTTGTTATGGAATCATTAGTAGGGCTATCGGACCGTGACGCCTTCAACCTCCCCGAAGACACACACACACACACACACACACACACACACACACAGAACCACATAGCTTCATTTTGCATTCCAACTTGTAAAAATGGCGCCTTTGACCCCTGCAGTACAATATTACATTACATGATTTCAGGGGGAAATCACTAGCAGGCATCAGCTAAAAACAGAACAAAGAAACAATTTCCCCTTCGCCCCAAAGGAAATAATTTAATTACCTTTTACAAGATGTCTTTCTCTGTGTGTGTGTGTGTGTGTGTGTCCGTGTCCTCGGGCTCAGTCCAGGAGAAACAGTAAGACCTTGCATGCGCTGTGCTGTTACATAAGGAGTTACATTTCAGCCGTCCATGTGTGCCAAAAATTGTAAAAAAATAATACACAAAAAAGGTTTCATTTCAAAAAGGTTTCAGTCCCAAACGGCTGGTGTTCATCTCACATACCCAGCATGCAGCGTGGCACCGTCAAACCGCTCGCACGTGGGAAATGGACGTTTGGAAAATGGACGTATCACTTTGTCTTGCCACAGTTGTGAAGTGAAATGCGTAGGGAGTGGTTTACGATGGTTTTTAAAGGAGACAACAGGCTGCGCTGTAGCTGTCGAGGGAAGGGTGCTTTCCCCCACCCGGATTTCGAACCAGCAACCTCACAGGTCACAAGCCTCCTTTACCGACCTTTACGGGCGACCGGTAGAAATCGCAACGACATCGGCAGGTCTCTGGCACAGGCTCCACCCCTTACCCCCTTGAGCTACGGTGGCCTGTAACTGACACAAACAATAAAGTCCCAGTTTCATAATAGAGACAATTAAACCAGCTAGTTACAGTAGAGATCCAACACAAACGTTTAGTCATTGGTATTGATCACCAACCCTGCAGGTATATTGACATTTTGTGGAAAGGTGTGGTAAAAATGTATTGCCCCTTTAAGTTGTCTAGGCTGCCCCCCCCCCCCCCGCCTCATAAGTCACTGTGATATATGTTCCTCCTGTAGGTGCGTAGCCAGGGCGTGACAGAGGAGCTGAAGTGTCTGAGTTTACTGAACGCCCTGGACAAGGACCAGGACATCCCAGAGCAGCTGGCCCAGCTCTTCGGAGAGCCCTGCATCAAACTGGCCGAGGGCATCAAAGCGTACATCTCCAAGGTAAACAAAAAAACAACAAAAAAAACATTCAGAAACTACAGCAGAATGAAGGGTTTCTTTACAAAATGCTTCATATCCATTTGGGGGAAACAGACAGTAACTTCAGTGATATCCACATATATGTATTTAATAGAGTCCAGCCCATGTAAGAGAGCAGATGTCACATTTATCTATATATTATTTGGGAATTTCTCTCACACACACACCATGTTTGTTTGTTGTGGATGTTTGGTTATTAAAAAGCAACAGACGCTCAACAGTCCAAACAGTCTGTTGTCCAGAATAATCACCCTTTTGACTGTATTTCATAGATACTGAACGGTGACCTTCAGGGCTTGACGCCCAATAAAAATTGATGTACTGTATAGCTTTTTGCACATTAACTCTTTCGGTCTGTTCTGCCGGTTGCAGTCGACCCGGAGGTTGTGGAACAGATGGAAACTGGAATCCGTGGGATTGATTGAACCTCAAGGCAGAACTAATTGGGTGTATTTGTCATCGCGACGGGGAGGCTTTCAGCTGCCATCGTATACATGACCTGTAATATTCCTTTTTATGGCACAGGAGGTTTAGTCTATTAAATCTGAGCCATTACTGTCAGCTGAGATGGGCTGCTGGTGCGTCCAGATGGGAAGGTGGAGGAACAACATATATATGGGGGAGTTTCATTCCAAAATTTGAAAAGGAG
>JAXDDW010000193.1:535000-567500 GCA_034670385.1 Hoplostethus mediterraneus
TTAGCTCAACACCCATGACGATTACTTCGATGGTGATTTCAGGCTTTCGGCTCAATTCCCAGTGAAACACATTCGCCGCTAACCGCTAACCAAAACGTCAGAGCTTCGATCCCTGCAACAGCCAGAGTCCGTCAATAGTGGTGTATCCCGACAAAGTGTAAAGACAAAATGTAAAAATAAAATGTAAAATATAAAAAAAAGAGAGAGAGAGGAAGAAAAGAGGTAGACAAAAGATGCTACAAGCTTGCCGCTAGCTTGCTAACAAGCTATTATTGGGAAACCGAGGGTCAAAACGTTTTCTCCCACGCTTGTCATATGAAGAAAAACAACCCACTTAAATCAAAAACTCCACCCGAGCTCATTCAAAAAGTAGATCAAGTTTGATTCCTCTCCAGCTGCTCGCCCATCGCAGACATGCATCTTGCAGACGGACAGGCGTGTCTGCCAGAGCATGTGCAGCCCGTTGAGCCGACATGTGCGTGAAACTGAATCCAACAGATTCCCTGGCGAGGGGCAGCGCACGACGCTTCACCTTTCTCAGGTGTTTTCCAGAAGACAAGCTTGTCACTGTTGATGGACAGGAAAACTGAGGACCGTGGAAAAGATCGCTCATTTCCTCGTGCACTTTTGAAATAATACCCGGAAACTTTCCAAAAGGAACAATACACCTCGGTCGAAGTTCATTCCGTGACAGTATCAGAACACGGATCGGGTTTTGGTTCTGATGCCAATGGATGAAATGGATGATTTAGAGCTGAGATTCCTTTTAAATCTGACGTCTTAGTAGGAGTTTTTCTGCTCCTTTTATTTTACAGAATTAAATTTAAGGTTTCCATTCCAAAATTTGAAAGATTGTTGCTCATTGCTCACGAAAAAGATTTGTGTATTGCATGACCTCAGTCGGGTCAGATGCCGGGTCGGGTCCTGGGTCAGGTGCCGGGTCAAGTCCCGGGTCAGGTGCCGGGTCAGGTCCTGGGTCAGGTCCAGGGTCAGGTTCTGGGTTTGTGGCTGATTTACATTTAAAGCATGACTCATTGGCCGTCATGCTGCTGTGATCTATTTGTGATCAAAGATCAGCTTTTTCAAGAAACAAGGACTCCATACATCTCTCTCAGGGCTAGTTCCCCCGGTGGGGTCCAAGTACTGACTTCCTGGAGAGTTCCTAGATACTACCTGGTTAGTTCCTGGATAGTACCTGGATAGTTCATGGATAGTACCTGGATAGTTCCTGGATAGTCCCTGGATAGTTCCTGGATAGTTCCTGGGTAGTTCCTGGATAGTTCCTGGATAGTTCATGGATAGTTCCTGGGTAGTTCCTGGATAGTTCCTGGATAGTTCATGGATAGTTCCTGGGTAGTTCCTGGGTAGTTCCTGGATAGTTCATGGATAGTTCCTGGATAGTCCCTGGATAGTTCCTGGATAGTTCCTGGGTAGTTCCTGGATAGTTCCTGGGTAGTTCCTGGACTACTGTCTCTTTTTGTCCTCCATTTTTCCTCTCATCTCTCCTTCCATCTGTCCGGCTCACTGCACCACCTATAAATACAGGCGTGCCTCATCCTCAGTTAGCGATGGAGGGATGGAGGGATGGAGGGATGGAGGGATGGAGGGATGGAGGGAGGGCTGGATGGTGTTAACGTGGTTATTTACAGTTACAGACACTTGTTATAAACAGTTCTGAGTTATTGTTTCATGTTCAGCCGCCCAAGAAACTTATTCCACCATATGGTTGGCTATTCAAGAGAACACGCCAGTCGCTAACAAGGGGCGTGCACGCACACACACACACACACACACACACACACACACACACAGGCGGAGGCCCCAGTGTTGTTAGCGATTTCCAGCTGATACACAAACACAAAAGGCCTCTATGTCTGGCGTCTACCACCCTACCTCCTGCCCTCTCTCCCTCCATTCATCCCTCCCTTCCTGTCCAGTGACCCCACCCCCCCTCCTCCCTCCATCCTTCCTTACTTCTATCTTTACCTCCTTCTACCTCCCTCGTTCTGCAGCTGAGGTTTCTTTATCGCAACCAGCAGGTCATTTAATATGAAGACCTGGGAACTTTTGGCTCCTACGTTCCCATTCCTTTCCTCGGAGCACATTTAGCTTGTCTGGGATCAGTTTGTCTAACCTGGGAATCAAAAAAACGTGTTGTTTTGTGTTGCATGTTATTGTTGTGTCTTGTTCTGCAGGTTAAATCCACATGAACTGTTTGTTTTAGTTCCAAACCACTATTCACTTTCCCCTCTATCCCTCCTTCCTTGCATCCCTCCCTTCTCCATTTCTTCACTGCCTCCCTCCATCCTTTCCAAGAGTCGGTTGTGGCGTCTGGAACTTTTCTGGTGTATTAAAGACCAAAAAAGGATGAAAGAAAAGTAAATGTTTTTGTTTTTTTTCATGTTTTCACTCGACGTACAAGCAGAAAGGACTTAAGGGGGAAGTTGGAGAGAAACTGTGGTTAGTGGGAAAAACTGGAAGAGAAAATGGAAAATGGGGAAAAGGAATATGTGAATATGAGCGAGAGAAGAGAAGGAGTCGGCACGGGAAGGATTTCTGGATGCAGGATTCATCTGCTAGTAGGATTTACCGCCAGCAGGGTCAGAGGTCAGAGGTCAGCGGGGGCTCGGGGGTTAAAAACCCATAAACCACCAGTGAAGTGAGAAACCATTAGAAACGCCTTTCCTCTTTTTGTCAAAAATCCAACGAATGCGACGGCTACCGCAGGTGACTCGTGGGAGCCTGCGAGCCGGGTGATTCTTCCCAGTGCATTCTGGGAGAGGAAAACGGAGCTGGTGTTTTGATCAGAAAACAACAGTAAGCAGTAGACGATGTTTGGCGCCACCGGTAAGCCAGCGGTGGGAGAAAATGCCGACCTCGGGCAAAACCGCTGCAACAATAAATAATAAAACAACCAATATCGTTAAAAAAAAAAAAGCCAGCGGTGGAAGACGGACGTTGGGACGGAGAGGGAAAACCGCCGTCCTCGTCAGGCTGTGAGGGTCCAGCGTAGATCAGGATGTGAAAATGAAGTCAGTGTTTATTTGGCGACGGTTTATTTCATAGTTCAATAACTCTGAAAATCAGATCAGGGGGCGAGAAAATGTCTTACCCTGACTAAAGCATGCGCACACACACATATATAACACACACATAAAACACACATATAACACACATAAAACACACACAGACCGACACACTCACAATACAACAGAACACAGCTATACAAACAGACCCACACACATACTCTCTCTCTCTCTCTCTCTCTCTCTCTCTCTCTCTCTCCCCTCCCTCTCTCATCTGATTTTATTGTTCATGACGTGATTGTTCAACAGACTCGCCTCACACCTGCTAGAGGGAAATAACACCGAATCTCAACGTCTGCAGATTGACGACGTTTCAGACTGTTAGCAGACGGTAAAACAACTGACCGGGTTTCTTCTCTCTTTTGTTTGTTTTGTGAGTTTCTATCTCACCTGCAGGAACTGTTTGCATCTGTTCCTTTTTCTCGTTTTCATAATATTTTATCACCGTTATCCCACCAAAGCGGAGACAGTGCACATAGCGTTCAGAGAAACATTGTAGAAAAGCCACAAGGTCGGCCTCCTCTCCTCCCCGACATCGGTAGAACATCACAAATCCTACATTGTGGTTTCTCCGGTTTCTGGTTTCTCCAGGGAAACGGTTGTTGCCAAACGCTGATCATGGGAAACCCTCGGCCGTACGGAGGAGGTTGAAAACTGAAAACCAATCCCCGATCTTTCCCGTCTGTCACTGCGGACCGTCCATAAAAAAAAGAAGAGTGACATCTCGGTCACGTCGGATGAAAGTCACAGTTTTTATGACTCTATTTATTTAGTGTTTGATGGATTGTGGGATTTAAAAAAAAGCTGTGATCCGTCTCTACGTCTGAGGGTCCAAACCTCAACCTCGCTCCCTCCCTGACTCGGCCTTTTTCTCCGGGTTTGTGTTTATGTCTCTTTTCCTAGGAACACACTCACTTCCTGGACCGCGAGTCTGCCTCGGCTGTCGGCGCGAAAGAAACAAATAAATACGAGAATAAAAAAAACAAGATAAAGAGGATAAAGCTCTCTGAAACCGTACGCCGCGGTGGATGGACGCGTTCCAACACCGAGAGGCGTTTGAGGCTCGCCACCTTGCAGACTTTGCCGAGATTTCGCTTTGTTTTCGTTTGAAATACGCTCGACGAGGTCGCGAGGCCGCCGGGATTTACACTTTAGGGGGAAGCTTTGTTCTCCTGCGGATGATTCACTGTGAAACACGGGGTCAAGTAGGAGTTACAAGAACAGGCTTAGCGTTTGACCTTCGACCTGCCAGATGCACCAGATGGGCGGGGTTAAGACAACATACCTGATGCTCTCTAAGCTAAAACTAGAGGAAAAAGAAGAAGAAGAATCACATGTATTCCTGCACTACACTGTTGCTCTTACAATGATTCACGTCAAGCCGAGTGTGGGCTGAGAGGTGACGGGTGTAAATTTCAACAATCACGCACACACACACACACACACACACACACACACAGTCGGCCAAGAGATGAGGCTTGTTTATGGCGGTGCAGCGCGTTAATCTTGTATATGAAACACTGTCAGCGAGTATTTCATCCGACAGTCATGTGGCGGTTTACACTGCTGCTCTGTGTACTCTGTGGGTCTGCATGCCGTGTGTGTGTGTGTGTGTGTGTGTGTGTGTGTGCGCGTGTGTGAGTATTTTGCGTGCACCGACCTAACCAAGACCCCCCACTGCTTTACTAGCGGCTAGGTGGCTAGGCAGCAACTCTCCGTTGTCCAAATAAATCATTCACACGTTTCCAGTCAGTTTTGTTGAAAACGTTCACGTGCAAAAGTTGTGCATCGCCTCATTCTACTTCCTGTTTCAGACTCAATACGTCAAGTGATCTGTAGTGGATTAGAAGTGATGGCAACTCTCAGCCCCCCCCCCCCCCCCCCCCGTGTTTTCAGTATGAACTCGGACTCGCTCCACTGCACCGGGCACCTCGTATTCCTGCCAGACGGAGATATAATGGAGAATAAGCGCTGCCGTCTATCGGGGTTGACATCCAACGAGCAACTATCACGTTGCACGAGTTGCGTTGCTTCTTTAACTTTGAAGAGTCTGCCTCTATCCGTCTGCTCATATTTGACGTTGGGGATCGTGACCCTGCCTGACCTCTCTCTCTCTCTCTCTCTCTCTCTCTCTCTCTCTCTCTCTCTCTCTCTCTCTCTCTCTCTCTCTCTCTCTCTCTCTCTCTCTCTCTCTCTCTCTCTCTCTCTCTCTGGATACCTTTCACCAAGCTTGTGTTTATTCCTGCGGTTATTTTATGACTCAAATATCTTCGCGTTGTTGTCACTCCACAGAGGGTTTTTGTGTTATCATGTGAAATGAAACTAAAACACGCTGTAAAAACCACCCCACCCCTGGCCTACTTTCATGATGTTTATATCCTGAGGAGTGTCAGCATATTGTGAAAGAGATTAAGGGTGAGGGAGGGAGAGAGAGAATCAATGCAACAGTCAACTGCATGTCAACTGCTTTCTTGGCTGCAGGTTTAAGTTGTTTGTGTCCTTAGTAGTGAAACTGTGCTGCAGAGAGAGAGAGAGAGAGATGCTGTTTGTGTCCTTGGTAGTGAAACTTATTTTGAAAGCGATAAAAAACCTCCATCAATCTGCCGTTCCTCCTCCTGTGTGTTAACTGGTTTCCCCCCCGGCAGGAAACTCCCGCACCGAGCCGGTCGGGTTATCAGCGGCTGGCATCGGTCGCCGGCCACTGGTGCGTTACCTGCTCGCAAAAAAAACCCCTTCCCATGCTGCACTTCAGGAGGAGGGGCGTTGACGGAGGAGCGCTTGTTTGGCAAATCACAGCGGAGGCATGAAAGACCTCTCCACCTCGACGAGGCGCTCATCCAGGTGAAGAGTGACGGACAGGTCATCTCTTCATCTCTAGTGGGTCAGCACCTGAGCATGAGACGGGTTGGACTCCCTTTCACTGTATTGAGGGATAATATTTTCCTGCTTATCTAACCTTTACGCAACCGGTTCCCAAGGCGTTGTAAAGATCCCGCCCCCAGACGGGTCCATTTACTGTAAATATAGTCATCGTGTAAATAGAAGAAGGACTGGATTCACATCTGGCCAGACTGGCTGCTTTAGGAAAAGGATCTTCTGATATGTTCTTTCACAGTTTTGATGCCAGGTTGAAGTCTGGTGTGAGAGCATGGAGGAGATTTCCAGGAAGAAAAACAAGACTTGACAGACTTTGGAAGGTTTGACGTTCTGTTGGGATCATAGAAAAACTCATATAAAACTCTTATTGTCGTATATATGAAACTGTTTTGGATTGATAGCACGGTGGTTAGTTTTAGTTCTCCTCCTCCTCCTCTTCCTCCTCCTCCTCCTCCTCCTCCACCTCCTCCTCCGCCTCCTCCTCCTCCACCTCCACCTCCTCCTCCTCCACCTCCTCCTCCTCCTCCTCCTCCTCCTCCACCTCCTCCAGATCAGACCTGTTTGTCTTCCCTCCTCGGCTGTAAAAACCAACAATAAAAAACTAGGTGTGCATTCTGTATCTGCCGTCCGCTGTGGCTGAGTTACTGATTAATCATCGACCCAGCTTAGAGCGGCAACCGTAGCCCGCCTACGTGCACACGCACACACACACACACACACACACACACACACACACAGACAGATGCACGTTGCAGACACACATGCATGCACACAAAAATCAGACAAGCACATTATTTCTCTCTCTCTCAAACTGAGGAATGAGGAACTTCTTAGACTAGTTAGGGTGGATGAGAGTTTGACTCCACTGCTCAGAGAACTACATGTTGCCCGTCTCTCTCACACACACACACACACACACACACACACACACACACACACACACACACACACACACACATCAGTCCAGACCTGTTGAGGTGCAGCAGCATATTAAAGTATTGGGTTGCAGCTTCTGCTAATCTGCAGAAGAAACGCTCCTTCATGTGCATACTTGTCTTTCTCTCTCTCCCTCTCTCTCTCTCTCTCTCTCTCTCCCTCTCTCTCTCTCCCTCTCTCTCTCTCTCTCTCTCTCTCCCTCTCTCTCTCTCTCTCTCTCTCTCGCCGTTATTTTCCCAACTTCTGTTTTTCTTCTCCTCTTGTTTCCTATACTTGTCCGTCATCTTTCGGTCTCTTCGTCGTCTGATTGGTCAGACTCATCCTCCCTCCTCCCTGGACCACTCTCACTTTTCCACTTTACCATTAACTTCACATTGTCACTGTCGGGTTTGAAAAGAGGAGCAAAGGTGCAGTGTGTGTTACGATTTAACTCATCTAGTTTGGGTTTTTTTGCCCCTCTCTCCTCCCCCTCTCTCTCTCCTTCTCCCCCTCTCTCTCTCCTTCTCCCCCTCTCTCTCTCCTTCTCCCTCTTTCTGATGTCTGTCTTTTAAAAGTACCATGTAAAGGATGCTTCGGGGCTTATTTGTTGCTATTACAGCTGGGAAGGTTTTAGTCTCATGGTGTCAGCCTGCTCTACACACACACACACACACACACACACACAAGGTTACGGCTGCAATCAGCACTTGACCTTTGAGGCTTGTCAGAGGTCGTAGACTGATTTACTGGCAACAGAAATGATGAGGGGCGGGAGTCTAGACGTCTAGAGTCTAGGCGGCGGCTGAACCCCCTTCGTTACTGGCCAATCCCAAGCACACATAATTGGACGCACTTCCTGGTAGGTAGAAAGCCGAGCCTGCAGCCACGTGGAGCCACATGGGAGACAATTAATTTATGTATTGCTTTCGAGATTAACCGCACATCGTTTTCATCGTGCAAGCAAAGTTGAGTCTTACCATCCAAATACATGGAATCCACTGCTAGCATCATGAAAAGTGCAAGATATATGTTGAGATTTGGTTCGCCGGAGATGTAAAAGTATGCGGTTTGAACAGGTTTGCCCTGCCAGTGTGTTTTTGCCTCTGTGTGTGTGTGTGTGTGTGTGTTTGTGTGTTGTGGCTGACACAGCAGCTCGCCGGCACGTGTCCTTACCAGTCGTAAATCTGGAGGCGAGGCGAGGCGAGGCGAGGCGAGGCGGTGTTTATTTGCGCGGCACCTTTCAAGAGATTTGCAGCATTTTAAAGTCTTTGACAGATTGGAAGCCTGAGACCTGAGAATTGGCGTAATGTGTTCAGATTTCTTGGTTTTGGTCGTGCCTGAAGCTGTCGAAGAGCTCCTTGAGATGACAGCAGACTATTACAGCAGCTACTAGAAACAAAACAGTTGTTGAGACACGAAGAAAAGCTGCCGTAATGCCCATTGTTGTTGTATAAAACACAGGCCATGTATTCCAGCGTAATACCTGTTCCCTCTTCTGTCTATATAATGACTTAAAATAATCTCTTAAAATAAGAAAAAGCCCTAAAATAAGAGATAACATGAAACTAAAGCCCAGTAGCTACTGCTGAAGTCATCTCGTGCTTTTATCTTGCAGCTATCTATCATGCATTAGGAGTGCATACAGTGCTGGCCATTGTAGACGTCCACCTTCATGCATGCATAGGAATCAGGTTACTATGTGATAAAGTAGAAGTCTAATGTGTTTCTACCTGACATTCACCGTCACCTTGATTTTCCAAACACTTTTGAATGCATGGACACAACAGTTACATGCAGTAAAAAAGGACTAGACTCCATCTGAACAGACAAACGTGAAGAAAAGCCTGAGAATAGACAAGAAGACATTTGTTTCTGTTTGAATCAGAAACAGATACAGCTCCCCGAAGCAGAGATAGCAGATAAGAAGTAACAACATAAAAATACCAGCACCAACATAAAAACAGGGAGGGAACATCCACATAAAAGGAGACGCAACAAAAAAAGTTATTATGAAGATTAAGACCGGAGAGATACCGCAGTTTCAAAGCGGCATAAAAGGATTCTCGGAAAAAAGGGGGAAGAATTCCACTTTAATCCGAAACATTGGATTTCAAGCTTTGACATGTTAACTAGGCATCCTTCATCGCTGCTTCCAGCTAGCGGGGAGCTATTTCCGTGGATTGTGACCCGGAGAAGCTGCCTTGCCCTCCGGCTTCCAGGCTTCCAGGTTTCTCGGAAGCCAGACTAGCTGGGCCGAAGGTTCGTCACCGCGCTTTACCGCTGCATTGGATCATTCCATCAACTAGCACACAATTGCTATATGGAGTAGAAAACACATCCAGGGTGGTATTTACTGCATGAGGGCAGTTCAGAAAGTGACGCATAAGATGCAAGTTGCAGAAAAAGTTTGTTTTCTGTAGTAGGATAGCAGGATACAGCAAAGAGCTAACACTTGACCCATGTTTGTGTGTATCTAGCATATGGAGACACACATTAAAGTTAAAATACAACCTTTTTAAGGCCTTCTGAACTCATACATGACCAATATTTACACATATACACAGGCTACAGGGTATAAGGTGTACAATGACCTGCCTTGTAAAGCATAAATCCTGTAATTCTTTAGTGCAAAGACGCATTGCCGTGTGTTTCTAGGCCTTTAAAGGGGAAGCTTTGTGAAAATCTACTGTCCGGAGTGTATTTCACTTTGCTGGTACTTTACTTTTATCCTTATTTGACCGGACAAGCTGACTAAAAACACATTTATTTGCAGCGGCGGCCGCCGGGGAGTAGTTAGTTTGTAGTTGCTCACATTCACACAGCCACACCTGCGAGCTGCCGCTACCTCACTGCTGGCTGCCGAGCAGTTGGTGTGATTTTCATTCTTAGTTGTTGTTTTTTGTTTGCTTGACATGTTTTCATAGAGGCTTTCCATCTCCCAGCAACATCTGGAGCCTTCGTGGAGGTCCAGAGGAGAATTGGCTGTGTGCATATAACGGCTAAAGATCAACCGGGCAAGAAAAAGAGAGATAACTGAAAAAGACTGTGGTGTGTCTGTAGATCCTCCAGTAACGTTCTCAGTAAAAGTGATCAGTGTGATCAGGTAGATTTGTCTCCAAATGTAGGTTACTGTGACTCAGTAAACTGTCTTGTCTTTAGCCCTAGTCTCTACTCCAAAACACTCTGAGTTGGAGCTGGAGAAGAGTCAGCTAGTTCACCTGAACTAACTGGTAGCTAGCTAACTAGCCAGCAGGCTAGTTTAGTTATTGTTAACATGGGACTACTAGCCACTGCTAACGCTAGCTGCTACTAGATACGTTAGCTAGTGTGCTAACAACAAGACAGTGATGGTTAGCTGACCAGATGCTATGGTTAGCTAGCTAAGCTACATTATCTAAACACTAAACACTGATCAGCTTGATCAGTGATGAAATGATCAGTTCCTAGTCACAAACACCACCAAACTTTACTGTGTCTATTCAATTCTGCTGAGACGACCAAGTTATACGACTAGAAACACAACCAGCAGTTCACAGCCACTGTTACGCAAGAGCTGAGGACCTCCAATATGGCCGCCAGAGGCTTTGTTACATCACCTGCAAGTCCCTAATAAGACCGACACACATTATTAATCAATTAGTCTATGCTTTTATTTATTATGGTTTTTAATCACTCAGCTTCAGTTTTATCACCATGCAAATAAAGTTGCAAGACCACTTCAACAGTAGTAGTGGAAAACATTACGCGTACACTTCCCTCCACCCAACGTTTCTGCCTCTTTACTGCTCAGTACAGCTCACGAGCAGACATGGAAGTACAGTAATGTACTGTAATGTGGGGAGACGTTTCAACCAGAGGACCCGGGTTCAATCCTTGTATATAAAAGCATGTCGGCAAGCATCTGTGCTAATCCCTACCAGCTCCAGGGGTGTTGTTCTATAGCTGACCTCTGACCTCCCAGTGGACGGGGGTGCAAGTGATAATAGAGTTTTTCCCTTCAGGGATCAGTTAAGTATCATTAGTAGTGAGCACAACTCCAGATGTGAATTTAGCGGTTGCGTGAACTGCCAGATAACATGTCAACATATAATAAAAAGTCCCTCTAAATGGGTTGAAAATGTCATAAAAACTCTTAATGTAATAAATTGCCACATAAATAACATCACATTATTACATTACCCGCCGTGTATTACTTCATAAGGGCGGAACATGTTTTCAACTGAGGGTTTAATAATAATACTGACTTGTAAGAATAAGAGTAACTCTTTAAATGTGTTGCAGCCTGTGTGAAGTAATAACCAGTTAATGTAATAATGTGGTTATGACATCATCATTTTTGCTACATTGTGACAAGTTATTGTTATTACATTATTTATCAGTTATCAGTTATCAGTTGCTACGAGGCTCCGGCTTGAGCATTGAACAATCTTTCTCATCCCGACGTTGTGAAATCTGTGTCACCTTTTCAGTTCATACGTTCTCAAAGTAATCCAGTTCAGACCCTGAGCCATTGAAGGTTTCCTTTCAATGGAGCTAAATTGTATGAATCACTTTTTGGTGAGTGGAATTTAATACCTCAAAAGGTGTTGTGCGCTGTAAAGGTTTATTCTGTACATATTCCAGCTCTGATGCAGGAAGCAAAAAACACCCCAAGTAAATGGCAGCATTTATATAGCGCCTCTCATTCACCCACTCACACACCGATGGCAGTGAGCTACCATGCAAGGTGCTGCTGACCATCGGGAGCAATTTGGGGTTCAGTGTCTTGCCCAAGGACACTTCAACATGTGGACAGGAGGAGCTGGGGATCGAACCGCCAACCTTGTGATCAGTGGACAACCTGCTGTACCACTGAGCCACAGCCAGCCCGGTCTCCTGTAGTCCCCTGTAGTCTCCTGTAGTCTCCCTGTAGTCCCCTGTAGTCTCCTGTAGTCCCCCTGTAGTCTCCTGTAGTCTCCCGTAGTCCCTGTAGTCTCCTGTAGTCCCCCGTAGTCTCCCGTAGTCCCTTGTAGTCTCCCGTAGTCCCCTGTAGTCCCCTGTAGTCCCCTGTAGTCTCCCGTAGTCCCCTGTAGTCTCCTGTAGTCTCCTGTAGTCCCCTGTAGTCTCCCGTAGTCTCCCGTAGTCCCCTGTAGTCTCCTGTAGTCTCCTGTAAATCAAATCAAATCAAATCAAATTTATTTGTATAGCCCTTAATCACCGTTACAGTCCCTAAGGGCTTCACAGTGCCAACATGTGAAAATAATAAATGATTAGTACACGACATCCCCCAGCCTTAGACCCTCACAGAGGACAAGGAAAAACTCCCACAAAAACCTTATTGGAAAATTGGGAGAAACCTTGGGAGGGGCTACTCAGAGAGGGAGGGGCTACTCAGAGAGGGATCCCCCTACCAGGACGGTTGGGCTGCAATAGATGCCGTGTTTGGGCAAGCAGAGTATACACAATCTCTGTAGTCTCCTGTAGTACCCTGTAGTCTCCTGTAGTACCCTGTAGTCTCCTGTAGTACCCTGTAGTCCCCTGTAGTCTCCTGTAGTACCCTGTAGTCTCCTGTAGTACCCTGTAGTCCCCTGTAGTCTCCTGTAGTACCCTGTAGTCTCCTGTAGTCTCCTGTAGTCTCCTGTAGTACCCTGTAGTCTCCTGTAGTCTCCTGTAGTACCCTGTAGTCTCCTGTAGTCTCCTGTAGTACCCTGTAGTCTCCTGTAGTCTCCTGTAGTCAAGAATCCATCACACAGAAATCTCCTACAAAGCCAAAGGGTGCCCTGTTTCCAGGTCGGCCTCAGGGCTGCTCCAGACAGTCGAGTGATCCTGAGGGCAACGAGGTCAGAAGCCTTCCGGGTTTCCGCTGCTGTACGGACATAAATTACACTTGCACTTTACACTTACACTAACACGTCACAGGATGCGTTCCCCGGCGTGCCGTTAGGCCAGGCGGACCTGGACTATGTTGAAAACACACTGGGAGCAGCTCTCAGTGGGCGCTCGCCTCTCAAACCCCTGGCGGGTTTTTTTTTAAACTTTTCCTGTTCAATTACAGCCACATGCGGTGCAGAAAATCTGTTGGCAATTTTCTCTCTTTAAGTGTGTGTGTGTGTGTGTGTGTGTGTGTTGGTAATTTTATGCTCACAGGACATGAAGCCTAAGCAGGCACGCGAGGCCCAGTGAGACTAGCTGGCTTGGCTGGGTCAACACTCACTCACTTCACTGTACAGTGTTCCTATTAGAGCATATAGAATACACACGCACACACACACACACACACATACATAGGTATACAGTTACATGTCACCTACTGCATACTGCCCTTAAATCTTCCACTTCCAAACACACACACACACACATACACCAACCCCCTGAGCGATCATGTCCACTTTGTAAGTTGGGTTGAGTGTTCAGAGACGGAGAGGCAGGACTGTTGCCAAGGGTAACGCCATAGACACAGCTGTGTGACCATTGAAACCACATGGTCACGTATTTCGTTGCCGGTTCAGCGCCGGGTCATCCTCAACGCGGGGTCATCCTCAACGCGATCTCACACAACAAACATGGAGGCAAGCTTGGTACTTCAGCTTCTGTGTTGAATGGATGAACTGAGGGAAGTTGATTTATGTCAAAATTAGCAGGAAGAGGGAAAACGTAATAATAATAATAATAATAATAACATTATCACTTTCAACCAAAATGGTAACAACAAACTTTTTGTCTTTAAAACAGATATTGACTTTTATACTGGAGAGACTTTTATCTCTCCTATAAACCAGTTATCTGGACACCGACAGGATAAATGGCTATTGAACCTGTGAGTTTCTGGTGACGGGACGGTCCTTCTAAAGACTTGTGCTGCTCAGGGTGACTGATTTATATACGAAGAGATAGAAAGAAAGCAAGAATGATGGAAATATGGAGAAAAGGAGGAGATAGAGAGGAAGAGGAAGAAAGAGCATGAGAAAGAGGGGGTGTTCAGGGTTCAGGGATGGAGATGGAGAGGAACGAGGGATTTATGGCTGAAGGGTGACCAAGAGTGGAAAAGAAAAGAATGAAATACTGGGACTTCGGGAACATTCGCAAATTTTGAAGAAAAAACAAAGGCAGGCAGACGAAGGGCGAAGCGTGATTTACGAAGTGAGAAAGATGAAAACAAGGTGTACGAGAGAAATGGTCAGGTAGGTAGTTGAGGCTCTGTACACAAACCAGAGACAGAGTATGTGTGTGTGTGTCAGTAGCATGCCAGACGTGTGTGTGAGAGAGAATTATTGAGTGTGTGAGAGAGAAAACGCATGTGTGTATGTTTCTGTGCCCTGACTTTATCTATGTTTTGCGTGCAAACTGACGCAGGCATGAACTCAGATATAGATAGATAGAGCGAGAGAAACGGCGGCCATATTGGCCTTACGTCATCCTAGAAGACTGTGAAGCAGATGGACCCAATGGCAGACTCAACTAGTCTTTGGATAGAGAGTAAAATAAACACCAAAACGATCCTTTTTCTTTCTTGTTCACCTCTCACTGGAGACCAAACTAGCCAAGAAGGCCCAGCAGCTGGCCTGTAGCAACATCCATGAAGATAAAACCTGCTCACACCGGTGGTTCACCAGCCCATAATGTTAGCTAATGTTAGCATTCAGCTACTTTATGTTGTTAACGTTCTGTTTATCTCCAAACCAGTTCGGTCCAATTGTGGAAATTGGAGCCTACAACTGGTTTTAACAGTAGCGCCACGTAGCATTAGCTAGCATACACACCTAACATAAACTTGATAAACGTGACTGTCATAGAAGTGCTGCTAAGGATATAAAGCATAAAGATTACATATTACTGATGTTTAACATCAATGTTGTCAGTTAAGAAGAATTAGAAGAAGTTTGTTTGGAGATAAATATAAGATTATATGACGTAGCTGACTGCTAGCGTTAGCACCATGGATGCTACCGTAGCCTTTCATGTGGCCTCCAGCTCTGTTGGAGATATTGATAATGAAGGGAACATTTTGGTGTATATTAAATTTTTTTGCCCAAAGATCAAATAAATTTGCCATTGTTTACACCTGCTTCACAGTCTTCCACATACTGTTTGTAACGTAATCCAAATATGGCCGCCAAGTGATTAAAGTGAAATGGAAAGAAACAAGAGGGTGTGGACGAGGAGGGTCAGGTGGATCAGGGTGAACATCTGCTGGGAGCGAGGAATAACGGCGATATAAAGCCTGGAGGACGGTATGGATGGAGAGAGTGTGCTGGAAGATGAAAAGAGCAACGCAATACAGTTTATTACCGTGGTAATTGAGGACGGCAGGAGAGCGGGATGTGGCAGCGACTGACTGGCAACAGAAGAACAACAGAAGAAAACAACGAAGAGGGAGCGAGGAGTCGTCTGGCTCCCATGTTGATTAGCTCAATTTCCTCCGTGGAGAACGCAGTAGAGGGTTAATAATACATTTGATTTGTGGTTTATTTGTTACGACATTTGTTAAGACACTTTACATTTAAATTACAGGATAAAAGGATAAAAACACAACCAAGAATTACAATAAAATAGAGAGGAAAATGAATTTTAAAAATGAGGAGACATTTAGAAGCAAGTTGCAAAAATTTCAGATAATTTAAAAAAGGTGAGATTTGTGGGGTGGCAGTTCCCACTAGTCATGGAATTTCTGGAATATTCCCACAGGGATCAATAAAGTACCTACCTACCTACCTACCTACCTATCAGGGAATTTTGAGAGGTGTATTCCAGTCAGGCCATTTGATCTGTGTGAATCTTCCTCCATTTCCTCCTCCGCTCTGTAAACACTGTGAAGAGTTGCTTGTTCAACTTGCGCTTGAAGGGGTTTCGAGTAGTTCAGGTTCACCCTAAAACAAAACTATGTCCTCTTAGAGACCATGTCCCTGCAAGCATAGCCATATCCACACACACACACAAACAAAGACAACGAAACCAACAGAAACAGATGATGATGGTGATGATGTCATTTTTTTTTTTTTACATCTTGTGTTGACTCACACGTGTTTACATTTTCTTTCAGGTGACAGAGAACATCATCTCCAAGCAAACCTTCATAGGTGAGTAACACACACACACACACACACACACACACACACACACTCTCACACAGAAGAAAAGCATGTAAAAATCTACCTGTGTACATGTGTCGTCTATGAGAGTCGGCGAGCAGGCAGCCATGATGACCTCGGTAGGTTTAGTTCTTGACCTTCTGTCTCTCTCGCTCTCCCTCAGAGGCGAGAACCATGCCTCGCACTTTCAACGCTTCGGGGTCAAAGTCGGTGGCCCAGAGACCGTCGGCCCACCTGACCCTCCGAGACACCAGCCCCCAAGGTGAGACGAGTGTGTGTGTGTGTGTGTATTAAAGATAAGTTAAGGGTTAAAGGAATACACTAAGTTTCAGGGAGAATCTGGGACAGGATGGGGTTCAGTTCAGCATCAGGAATAAAGGAATGATCGTAATTCCTGAACTTTGGAATGGAATGTCCTAAACTGTGTTTTACAATTACAAGTGTGTACAAGTGTGTGTGTGTGTGTGTGTGTGTGTGTGTGTGTGTGTGTGTGTGTGTGTGTGTGTGTTATCCAGACCTTTGTATCCGTTCATCTGCGTGTGGCGTGCAAGCTGAAGGGTGTAGACAATCTGTTTGGCAAAGGCTAGCTAATGTTATTTCCATTCACTTTACGAAGGGTGAGGACCAAATTGCAGGCGTGTGTGTGTGTGTGTGTGTGCGTGTGCATGTGCGTGTGTGCGCGTGTGTGAGGGAAGAAGGAAGAGAAAAGGCACAACGTGGTCAATGTTCAACCTGGATTTCTCATAAGGAAGCCCGGAGAGAGAGATAAGAGAGGGAGGATGAAATAGAGACTTAACAGAGATTTAGTGGTAGAGAGAGGACTCAATAAAGTTGAGAGAGAGAGAGAGAGAGAGATATTGTAACTGGAAGCCCCAGCCGTGAGACAGGGGAGAAAGCATGTACTAATGCACATAAAACACCTCTGAGCTCACCTGCAGTTTTATATACCGCAGTAGCTGTCCAGATGGATGAGGAAGGTGTGTGAATAACACAAAGTTATAGCCTTATTTTGAAGTGTGTGTGTGTGTGTGTGTGCGTTTTTATGTCTGTCTGCGATATATTACAGAAAGCTCCATAGGTTTTATTGGGAGCAGCATTATTATATTGACACATTCAAAGATATATATGAAGCGTGAACAGACTTTATGATCCTCAGCGAGGGTTTGAATGTTCGTTTGAACCCTTGGGTGCTTTCCTTCTCCAGACGTGTAATGGGCTGCCATGTATTTGAAAAACCCTGTGAAATGAAACCAACAATGCTTTTATGCATTGTTCCGGTTCTTGTATCATGAGTCTTCCTCCCCTCTTTCTGTAAACACCGTGTGAAGAAGAGTTGCTTGTTCGACTTGCGCTTGGGGGGGTTTGGCATAGTTAGCAGGCTTGGGATTCTTCACTGGGGCCTCGTTTCCAAGGTAGAAACAATAACAACAAGAGCAATGTGGTGCTTCGTTGATCCCCTTGAGGAAATGCTGTTTTTGCATGCCCAACTCCACAGGGAGGTCAGAGGTCAGGGTCGGTTATGGAACAGTCAGAACCAGATCCTGTCGAGGTTCAAAAGGGTCAAGTCAAATCAACAGCCTCGTTTTCAACCGAGCTCCTGCCTGCATTTTCTCTTTATCAGGACTGAAGCTTGTCCTGTCTGTCTCTCTGTCTGTCTGTCTGACCACCTTCCTGTCTCTCCGATCTCTCCAACAGGGTTCCCGCCGTACCCGATCCCCACACCAGGTCTCCACCAATCCTGTCGCCACGTGGTCCGCTCGTGGGCCAATCAGAGCTTTGGAGCTCACCTGCACAACATGACCTTGTCCAATGGGAAGCTGCGAGTGCCCCAGGATGGGCGGTACTACCTGTACTCACAGGTGATTACACCTTCAGTATCATTTCATTCATTTCACTGGGTGTGCATGAGGGACATCTAGCGTCCACCAGGCCGGACGGTAGAAGCGTCAGCAGCTGCTCAGCACAAGCGTGAGCAGCTCTAGGTCGGTGCATGTTGGTGTAATACTGTACCGTTGCCTTCCCCTCCCCCAGGTGTATTTCCGTTACCCGTCCCCGGCGGCCAGCGAGGGAGACCAGCGCAGCGTCAGCCACCAGCTGGTCCAGTGCGTCTACAAGAAAACCTCCTACCCAAGCCCCATTCAGGTAGAGCGTCATGACCTTGCTTTCTCTTACACAAGATTGACACGGTCCTTTAGGGGCTGACTATCGGTCCGTTAGACGACAGTGGCCAACAGGTGAAGACTGTAGTTGAGTTGGGTTAGGGTTAGGAAGATCTACCTGGGAACCTAAAGGCTCAAAAACAAACCAATCAGTCAGTTAGCTCTTCTCTCCTATGCTTCCAGCCCCATCGATTGTGAGAATCAAATGGCCACCTGGGTAAAGAGGCTACCTGTACCATTGTGCAGAGTTTCTTCATCAATCAGCCAATCATTGATTGATTGATTGGACAACAGTTGAAGACTCTCTGCTTGTATCCTAACTACTGTCAGTCAGTTAAAAGGGGCATTAAGTAATCTTTGACCTGTGTTGACTTCTATCAGTGACCAGTAGGAGTTTCAACTTGCCTCGACCCTTTTGTCCCCTTGAGCTACGGTGGCCTGTAATTGACACATCTTCTTCTTCTCCTCTCCTACACCTCCAGCTCCTGAAGGGGGTGGGCACCAAGTGCTGGGCTCCAGACGCCGAGTACGCCCTCCACTCCGTCTACCAGGGAGGACTGTTCGAGCTGAGGGCCGGGGACGAGCTTTTTGTCTCCGTCTCCTCCCCTGCCATGGTCAACGCCGACGACTCATCCAGCTACTTCGGCGCCTTCCGCCTGGACCTCTAAGATGAAGGGATGGAGGGTTGGAAGGACAGGTGGAAGGATGGATTGGGGGTGGGGGGGGGGGGGGTTGCTGGAGAAAATGAGGGAGGGTCCGTTGAATATCCGGTGATTGGAGAAAGGGTGGGAGATGTTGGCTTGGATCTTGGATGGAGGGATTTGGAGACATTGCTTGGGGGAGGATGGGGGGAGGAAAGGAAGGGAAAGTAAGAGAAAGAGAGGATCTACAAAGCTTACTCTCCCTTGTCTCCATCTACCAGGTGGAGAGCAAGATATACAGGGATACATGTACAATCCTTCATGCTTTTTGTTTTGGAATTCTCCGTCGATTCCTCAAGGGGGTGAAGTGCCTTTCGGAGGTTGGAGTGCAAAGTCAACCCCGGAACACTTGGGGGTCGCGGAGGGGTCAAATTCAAGACCTCCCTGTTAGAGGAGGGTCTCTCTAAAAACAATCACACACATGTACATGAATCTCAGTGTATCTCGCCCCTCTTGGACCCTAGGATTTGGATTCCAGACCGAAGAATGTATAGACAATAAAAACTCAAACCTCTGCATCATAGATGTGAGGACGGACCTTGGAACGGTAGCAGGACAACTTTAAAAGATGAAACCAAAGCAAAAAAACACGTGTGGAATATACATTTTTTTCAATGTGCCATGAGAATACTGTACATATGAACGGCTGAAGATGAGACTCCATGAACTGCGGTGACTTTTTAAATGTAATTACTGTGTATATTACCTTGACTGGACTTAAAACCACTTGGAGGATTTTTGATAAGGAACCTGAACTCTCTTACGATAGATCTGTGGACTTGATGCAAAGACATTGTGGAGGAGGATGCAGGGTTGCCGGTCTGTATTGGATACTGTAACCAGTGCAACCCGCATAGCGAGAAAACAGAAAACACAGAGCTTTTGAACAAAGGAGGAAGGAAAAAGGAGGATGGTGGAGAAGGAGGGGGGGAGATCTGGTAAAAGGCTGTAAGACTGAACTGAACAGAGGAAGATAAAATGAAAGAGAGGCTGAGGGAGGCATGCAGCCCTACCAGTCTTCTTCCCTTTCTCCTTCAGCTGTAAAGAACTATATCTGTCTATCTTGTCCGACCTGTGAAGCTGCTTTCTCAGCCAAGCAATCAACCAATCAACAGACACAAACACACATATACACATGTAGAGGCTTTGCAGTTTGGGTACATCTCCTCGTAACCATGTCTGGGTGAGCGCGAATGATGGCTAAATACAGAACAACCAGACAGGAAAAAGAGAGACGCCTGAGAAAAGTTGCTTTGGATCCATTCAAGTAAAACTACATTTTCTGAAAGGTAGATTTGTGTCTTAATCTAGGTTACTGTGACACAGGTCTCGTCTTTTAAAGGGAAATTCCACCCTCAGATTCTCTTCCACTGTCAGTGATGTTGGACATATTTTGTGATGAAGTGTAATTTACTTTTTTTGTTGTACCCACTTTCCCTCGACCTGCCTTGTCTACTTCTACTTCAGATAGTGATTTCCTACATTTCCCAGAAAGCCTTTCGACAACCGCCAGAGAACGTGCCTGAACTTGTTGCATTCAGCTGTGGGTTTTACATGTACATGGGCAGAAGAAAACACAACTACAAAATGATGTTCCTGGTCAAAAAGCAGCAATTCTGTTGAGGCGTCTAGAAACAATCAGATGTTCACAGCCGCTGTTGCCAGGAGATGTAGACTTCCAATATGGACGCCAGAGGGTGTGTCACCTGAAAGCCTTGCATATTGGCTCTGTTTTGTACATGCACTCTCTTCTGTCTCGCTCTCACACACACACACACACACACAAACGTGCATACAACACATGAATTGTCTCCGACAATTCACAGACAAAAACCATGCAGTCTAACAGTCCAGTGTGTGTCTGGAATGCACGTGTGTGCATGTACACACACACACATTCTAGCCTGTTAGTCAACCATCTAGACTCCATCCAGTGTCACTCCCAGTGTTAAACACACACACACACACTCATTTATCTACACTGTCTAGCCTCCCTCTGCCATCTGGTAATTGTCAGTGACCAGTCAGAGGCATGCAGGGAGTGTTCGTGTGTGTGTGTGTGTGTGTGTGTGTGCGTTCATTTGTACAACAGGTTTGCTTCACATGCACAATTCAGAGCAACAGGTCAAACAAACATCCATACCGTGGTTTATTTAGGTGTACAACTATCAGTTTGTTTTCCCTGAGAAAAAAGGACAAACATTACATTACACCGTGGTAGGTTAGGGAAGCGACTATGAAAACCAACAATACGGACCGTTTGTTTTTCTGAGCGAGGCACAACGTTGAGTGTTTGTTTCAGCCTTTCTTTCTGGTCACGTTTCCACTGGGTTGCTTTTCAGCTAACACGTAATATAACATTTAAACCCCTGGAGTGGCTGGGAAAACCTGCCGTCGAACGAGGGTTAGCATCACCTCAACGACTGAAGTCAAAGTGGCCTTTGGGCGAGGCGGCCCACTGCGTTGAGACCCAGGATGAAACCCCAGTGTTGCTCTGCTGCATGTACGTTTTATTTTGTGCTGTCAATCATTTTATAATAGTAGAGTGAATTCTGGGTTCCTGCCTGATTCTGAATTATTAGATGAACTGAGCGAATGAAACGTAAAACCCCCAAACAGGATCAGATATTAAAGACCTGGTACAATTAGAGTTGCATCAGTGTGTGTTGGGTCTGGCAGCCACCACCGCCACATTCCTCCACCCCGAAACATCAAAGCCTGCAGTGAATCAATCAGAAGAGAGAAGGATGACGCGAGACATCGCTTTACCGACACGTTCCCTCCGGTACTAATGTGATTCTTTTGCCAGCTGTTTCCTGAGCGCGGCAGAATGACGAATGAGGTTTACAACAGCGGGATCGCCTTTGGCAAACAGATCAAATCTGGCACTGGACGGTGAGGCGTATCAGACAAAAATGGGTTTATATTGGAGAATTAGCTTTATTCTGTAGTTTTGAAGTTCTAGAAACACACACACATCTGTTTCCTAACCCTAATCTCAACCCTTAACCCAAGTCCTAACGTTGCACGAAGACCAGCAGAATGTCCTCACTGTTTTTGTCATGTTCCTAACCTTGTGAGGACATTTGGGACATCAGGGGCAGGGGGCATATATGACTCGGACAGGGACGATATACAAGCATGTGCAGTGCGTGAACGTCTTTACAGCCTTCTGCCAAGTAGAGGTTCGGCGCCTTGCTCAAAGGCACGGTGACCGGCACAGTTGAGGCGAGCGGGGAGCGCTACTCGTTCGCTTTCTGCATCCAGATTTTCTTTTGCTTTCTGGTCACAAACCCAATTCCTCTGCAGACTTTGATCATGTAGTTGTATTTTCTCACCGTGTGGATGAAGACAAGCGGACACTCTTGCACCTAAACTGCCTTTAACACTCAACAGAACAGCAATATACCGACGTTTTCCCCGTTGACCAACCCATGAACACTCCCTCTCGATATTTGTACCTTTTCTATTTCAGACACTCGCCACTCCTTCCAAACACTGTCTGTGAATGTTGTTAGATGTGTTTCGTTTCCCTTGTTAAAACCCATTTGATACCACTTGAGGAATGTACAGTTCTTCTGTTGATTGCTGCCGTTTAACATGATGCTCCTCTGTGTTATTTTGTGCTCCAATAAAGTGCCTATTGTCAAACGAGGTGTCAAGACATTCATTCATTCGGTCTAAAAGGAGGAATACCAGTTGTATTGAGTCATTTCTAGATTTCAGATACAGAAAGTATACTCTTGGAGGTTATTTTTCTTCATCGATGTCAGTTTTCATATTGAGCCATCTCTACTGGCAACAAGGGACAAAGACGATTGGAGATTAATTTATCTATTCTAGGGTGCCTGCAGGTCCTGTCATGGAAAATTGCCTGTAAGCACAAAACACTGACAGGTTGAAGTCCAAATATATATTGTATACAGATATATTGGAGAGAGAAAGACCATGTCACAGGTCCCACAGAAAGTCAAGATCTCTCTATGCTGAAAATGTCTTAAAATGTCTTCTTTCAAAAGTGAAGTTGGTCTTATATTTGATTCTAACTTGAAATTAAAAAGGTTTTAAGAAGTTTAATGGATGAGACTTGGAGACACCCTGCTACAGTCAGGACACCTTCCCAACCTAAATGTGAAACTGTCCAGACTGAGTGATCTTTAAACTCCCTTCATCACAGGTGGAATCAATAAGGGATCATCACTCCCATCTGGATTCACCTGCTCACCAGAGTTCCTGGTATTTGGTACAATCTGTGTGAATACCAATGCAAACTGACCTCAACACTCAAGCCTTGTTTGGACTGGCATTATGTGGGGATCGCATGTAATTGGTGAAATACCCCGAACAGGTCAGGTCTTTTCACAGAGCACTTTAAAACAAGCAGGCCAGATTAAAAGACTCAACACAGCACAAAGTAAACAACAAAGTTCAAGAAGCAGGAGATCAGACACAACTACAAGCCAACTTCTTAGGAAGGCAGCAACAGAAGACCAGTGGATCTGAGGGATCTAGTTCGATGGTGCAGGCAAAGAATTCCTGAAATGTAGAGAGGAGCCAGACCATGTAGGGAAGGAGGCCAAGGCTGGTGCGATGCTTCGTCTTAGATGTTGGCGGCTGAACTCTGGACTGATTGGAGGCGTGAGAGAGAGAGGGTTGAGTGACAGCAGAGAACGGTGAGCTACAGTGATCTGTAGTTCCTCACTGTCAGCAAATTCAGCAAAGCAAGACCTGAACTTTCCACCGATTGCCTTCAAACCCTTCCTCTACACATTCCACTACTGCCTCCATTTTTTGCGCGACACGAGGAAGGTAAAAATCAGACGTTTAAGAAGAAGAAAAACTGGAAATGGCAGACCAAACAAAACCGTGTTGTATTAGTGTTAGTATTACCAGGGGGCCTCTGCCTTCACCAAAGTGCAGTAAGTAATTTGCACTAGAATTTCGACTTCTCAAATTACAGACGTGGGTTTAAAATCACAGATGATTGCCGCAATTACTTCAAATCACCAGAGGCCCCCAGGTGAAGTTCGAAGCTCTCTCTTTTTTCATCACCATCAACAGCGGCAGGGAAGATATTTTGGAGGTTTGGAGGCAGCGACATTTCGAAGGTCTGTCAAAAGGCTCAGACTCGCTAATGGACTCATCTTCAGTTTTTCCCTGGATGAGATACTACGGGAGGACGACTGAAGCAGCAGTGGTCCAGCGGTCTTAAAAACGTCAGTGTGTTCGTTCGTGTGGGCGGAGCACCTCGGCAACGCATGAGACCAAAAGCATGTGCAAGTGTTTTGTCACTAACCTCTCCCACCCAATAAAGGCGTGATCCACCGGCTTCAGGATCGGCAGTAACCACCAGGGGGCTGTTCCACAAAGCAGGGTTAGAAAAGTGGAGATTAACCTCGCAAAACCGGCTTGAGTAAAAATCTTGATAAAAATCAATGAGATTAAATTAATCCCAATGGGTTTATAAAATATACGACAAAAGGAGGAACTAAAAAAAACAAACTAAACTGAACCGGGCTTGGAGGGGTTTGGAGAAAGTGTTTTCATCGGATGGCACACATACGTTCAGGTGTCGATAAAACCTTGGACAGGAAGTCGTGGGTTACACCTGTTCCCAATACAGCAGCCGGCAGGTACGTGACCCGGCCGGACGCTGCTTTTCTGACATCGTCACATGAAACTCAAAGGAGACCATGAACAGGTGAAAGAAGAAGCCAGAGAGGCTGGTTCTGGTTCTGGCTGGCAACACATTTAATGTCAAGTTGTAAGTCTGAGTTTACGATTAAAGGTGAAAGTTTGGGTTTGAATCCTGGTGTGATCTGAGCCAGGACTTGAGGCTTGTGACACCCGGCGGAGGTGTCATCATTCCCCCCGGGGGGCGTCCATGCTCCAGACCCACAATGTGACCTGTTGTAGAAGAAGAATCCTGAGCAGGTTCCCTTGTGACTTGGAGGACAACGGGACTGTGTGTGTGTGTGTGTGTGTGTGTGTGTGTATGTGTGTGGTGGGGGGAGGAGTGAGAGGAATGTGTGTAATTTAAGTTGTGTGTGTGCAGATTGACTGACAGGCTAATAGAGCCAGAGGTGACCACACCAGATTCCAGGACTGATTAAACTTAATCTGGAACAAAGGAAGTGTGTGTGTGTGTGTGTGTGTGTGTGTGTACATGTACACACACAAACCGGAGTCACACCGGTTGGTAATTCAAGTGAAGCGGAACGAGGAGTACCAAGAACGATGTGTGGATCGTCTTCATCGCAATAAATTGGCATGAGCACGCCAAAAATGCACACGCACGCGCACACACACACAGACACACAGACACACACACACACACACACACACAGTTGAGTTTTATTGGATTCAGCTGTCCCATAATAGAACAAGTGTCGTCCTTTGTGCTGAATAAAGAACGTACGTTGAGTCGAACACAGCGACTGCATCACGACAGCGAGCGTGGAGGCGAAGTGTCATGGTTGTCAGAACTGTCAGGAATTATTATTATTATGTTTTTAGATTGGAGTTTGCTATTTGGCATCCCCATTTCAACGGGGACAAAAATGTTCTCAGATGTGATTTGTGACATCTGCTGAGTATATTCTCCTCTCTCGTCCAGCTGCTGTAAACATCTAAACCATGAATCATATCACTTATCACAAATTGCTGGCGAGGAAGTTACAAACCTCTATTGACGTAATAAACCTTTAACTTAATAACAGTTTCCAGCTAGTACAGATAAAATTATATTGCATTTCCCATTAACGTAATAACCTTTAAAATTATATTTATTACATTATGGGGTTTTATTACAACTGAATGACAACTGAATTTTTTTTCCTTTTTCATACATTTTGACCATTATCACATGATCAGGTCAGTGAAAAGTGAAAATTTCAACCTTCCTGTGTAGAAATTATGTTGACAGGAAAAAAAACTCGTGGAACTTTTATCACGTTTAATGAACACAAACAGGATTATTTCATTACCGCCTGCAAACAGAACGAGTTATTAACGGACACCAACAGTGGTAACAGCTGTTGGATACACACACACACACACACACACACACACACACACACACACACACACACACACACACACACACACACACACACACACACACACACACACACACACACGATTTATCCCATTGGGAGCGATTCACTGGAAAGCAAAACCATATTCTGCAAATCACCCTGGAACAAAACGCTCCGGGCCGGGATCATTGATCGCATCCCCTCCGTCACACACACCTCGTCCATTAACGTCACAGCCGATCACACATCAACACTTCCCCTCTGAGGTGATCGGTCGGGACAGGTCCAGCCGAGAGAGGCCGATCGTTGACTCGAACCACATGCTCTGGACCAGATTTGCTGGAACTTTCGCGAAGATCCGGGGGAACATTCTGGGAATTTCTAGATAGACAGCCTGGCAACTCCAGGTGTTGAAAGTCTGGAGAAGCTGTGGAAAATGAACGTGGCAATTTTAACAAATTGGGTTTGAATCCCAGGACCGGCTGGGAAAGTCTGTGTGGGGAAATCGTGGCGCCCTTGAGCAAGGCGCTCCACCTCCGAGCGCTCCAGCGGGTGTAGCGCAGCGCCGACGGAGGAGTCAAGCGGTGGAGGTGAAGCGGCGAGCGACTCAAGGTCGTGTTTGTGGCGTTTGTGACGACTGGCTTTCATCAGTCGATCTTCATCTGCAGAGGCCAAGACGCCCGCGCACTCTCGATATCGGTGTTGCGACGTGTCATCTTCGACGCCGGCGTGTCGGGTTTTTCTCAAGACACTCCAACATATCATCCTCCAACACAGAACCTGTCCAAACTCTATTACAAGACTAAACTGTTTAAAATCTAAAACTCCAAGTCACGAGTCACGAGTCACGAGTCACAAGTCACGAGTCGCTGACTTGGTGCGTCTTGTCTCGTCGTGTCTCGGTAACCCTCCACTCTTTCTTTCTCCCCCTCCGTTAATCTCTTGCTTTTCTCCGACCCTCTTGTGTTTTCACAGTGTTAACAAAGACCTTTTCGTTTTCTTAACCTGACCCCCCCCTTTCCAATACAGCACCACCCATCCTGACACACACACTCACACACACACACACACACAGCAGCTATCTCCATATCAGCATTCTCTCACTCTCACACACACACACACACACACGCGCACATCCATCATTTTTCTGCCACACACCCTTCATATCAACAGTGTTGGCTTTTCGCTCCATTTCTCCTGGTATTATTACCCAACATGCTCTCTGTTATTCTAAGAAGCAGTCAGGAAATGAGCATTATAAAGCTCGAAAGCTCACACACACACACACACACACACTGAGAGAAACCCAAAACATCCTGAAGAGACGAAGTGGGGCCAGACGAGCACCTACACCACACACACACTCTCTCTCACACACACACACACACACACACACACACACACACACACACCGAGAACAATACTACCGTTTCAACCCTGCTGCCCCGACTACCGGCAATTGGAATTGGGAATTTCATAATCTGTGGGAGGGGTGCTATCGGAATACCTCGCAGGGCACCAACACAATGCGCTCGTTCCTGCAATAAAACAAAACACATCATTAAGCCTTTGATAAGGTCTTGAACGCAGCCCCGTCGGGTCGGGCGCAGGAAGCCGCAGGAAACAGCCCATAGAGAGCAAGAAAATGGAAAGCTCTGTGGCTCCGAGACGTTCCTTATTTCACACACACGGAGAGAGTTTCATTCCCGGGATGAAATATCTCCCCGCCGCTGGGAGGAATTGTGACACCCGGTCGCACAAAATGAGAAACTGCGGGGCCGTTTTATACGGGTGACAAAAAAAAATGGATGGGAAACTCATAGACGGGTGTTTTGGAATAAAACTTTATTTGTCACCCCTTTTCCTTTCATTTAACAGCGTCGTCATGGCGACGTCACTGGTTTGAATGCATCTCGTTCAGGAAGTGAGGTGTAAGAGATTGGAGGATATGATGATGATGATGATGATGACGAGTTGACTGATTGTGAGCTCTTTGGTTTCTAACACACATACACATGAACAATAAATAAAATATATCCCATAATGCTCCAACCACTGAGAGCCTATCAGCCATAGAGAATCAAGGAGAAGGGAACTGAGTGATTGCAGCCAGTGTGCAGAACAGCGGCCCCTAGTGGTCGAATCGGGGAGCCGCAGCCTCCGAGGTTTCCCCCAGAGGTGAGCTTGCCCGGGAGTGTTGAGGTTATTTCAGCTCAACGGTGTCAGAAATCATCTTTTTTAATCAAATTTACACCATTTTTCATACCAGACCTGTAGGCGCCAGTCTCCCGTTAGCATTTGTTCAACGGGGAACTCATCATTTCATCGAAGCCTCGGGTCATTCTGGCGTTTTGCAGATCGATACCCAGCACATGAACTTTGTGTTTGGCATCAACTGGCGCCACATCAGAAGCTCATTTTGACATCGAGAGCAATTTCAACGTCAGAAACCTCTGGCATGCCGAATACACTGAATATCCATGTGGTGATACCATCAGGATGAAATCAACGCCAAATAGCTGAAGAACCGATTTTGGTCAGAACGGATGATGGATGATGGAAAAAGATGGGGGGGGGGGGGGGGCGGGGGGAACAGGGTCCAGGTTAGAAATGGTGAAAGTCACGAGTTGAGGTTGAGTGAAACGTCTAAACACCATCAGCACGTGGATCCACGCTATAGACGCCGATACATGAAACAGGAAGTGCAGTCTCATCTCACTTTAAGGTCAACTCACTATTAAACTACCCGTCCGGACAGAAACACCAGCAGAGATTTTAACGCAGCAGATCCGTCTGGGAAGAGGAAGACGCCAAAAGAATTTGATTCCTGTGATGGAAAACTGGGAGGATGTTTGAGAGTTTAACAAAAACAACATCGCTCATATTGAGAATGAGGTCAAAATATGAGAAGCACCACGAAAGCCGTTGATCTTGAAATTGGGCGGCGAGGTTTTGTGGGAAACAGTTCAGGCTGGAAGTGGAGACGTATCGATCAATCAACCCGATCAGTCCCAGTACAGATATGACGGGACAGTCAAAACCCTCCCTACTGCCCCTTTAGGTTAAAGAGAGTACTGCGCCGGGGCGTGAACGGGCCTCCGCCGGTTTTCTAACACCTACGGAAGAAATTACGAAACAACAAACAGCCGAGGTCGCGACCCCGCGGTGTTTCTGATTTCCTCCGGGGCGGATCGGCCCTCAACGCACCGTCTCGGCTAGGTGTTAGTTTGCTCCCAGAACGTGTCTTGGCTCCCACGTTCCGACTTTTCCTTTTTCCCGATCTGTAATCTGGATTCAATCAGAACACCGAATACCTCCCCGTCTTCACTCCTCTCCTTCGAGTGGATCTGATGGGTGACATCAGGGAGGGATCGCCTTTCACCTGCATTCACTAAGTGGTGTGAACTGGAGGAGCAGGCGGCGTCACCTCGAGGTGTTTCGGGCGTTGAAAGTTGAAAGTTGAAATAATTTACTATCAGTAAAAATCGGAGTAGAGGAAGTGCCGCCCACTTTTAGGGATTTGGGCTCCTGTGGTCGCCTTACCCAACATGTGACGAGGATTAGAGAGACTCCTCACCGGGCAACATGTTGCTCCTGTTGTCACCTCACCTGTTGTCACCTCACCTGTTGTCACCTCACCTGTTGTCACCTCACCGGCTTCCTGTTTGCTGTAGCACCGATCACTTCCTGGCCTGGTGCTGAGTGACATCACCGAGCTGTTGGCAAATGTCTTTAGATTTTTCAATTCATTTTATATTATTTTTGTTCTTTGTATTTTATTTTGTCTGTCTCTTTGTCACCCGTGCTCTATAAATAAAGTTATTATGAAGTACGTTAAGTCATTGTTTATCCATTGACCTCCATGATGCCACCAGACAGGAATGCCTGGGAGTTTTTGTGACACAAAACAAAAAAACTCCCCCGTTTTTCTTGTCTTGTGATGGCGAGCTGAGTGGACACGACCCCCCCGGACCCTGGCGGTGCGGTGAAACCACCCCGGCGCTCCACCCAGGGTCCCCGAAACGACGACGTGCTGCGTTCAGGTCTGGTTTGGATGTTTGTGAATCTCGGCGTCGGCGTGTGAACCTGTGGGAACCTCCACCTCGTAACCTCAGGTGAGGCGACGAGGGCGGAGGCGGAAACCTTGATGGGGGTATTGGATTGCATTCTTTCAAACACACACACACACACACACACACACACACACACACAGATGTCATCCACTCACATGCTTCAGGAATGCACCGGGTGAGGAGAGGGAAGAGATGCAACACGTCGGGGTGTTGGGTGACACCTTGAATTGGACCATTACCACAGAGAAATGCTTTCACTGCTTTGTAATGTGCACCGGGGACAATGACAGCCCTGGGAAATGACTGATATGAGAGAGAGAGGGGGAGAGAGAGAGAGAGAGAGAGAGAGAGAGAGAGAGAGAGAGAGAGAGAGAGAGAGAGAGAGAGAGAGAGAGAGAGAGAGAGAGAGAGAGAGAGAGAGAGAGAGAGACTACATTTGAAATGATGAATTTGGATACACGCAGTCTAAGCAAATGAGGACACAAAAGGCATCATCTTACACACACACACACACACACACGAGAAGAGAGAGAATTATGTGAAGTATTACCGGTGTGTGTGTGTGTGTGTGTGTGTGAGGTGTGAGAATGCAGAAGCCACGAGCGGGTGGGTAACCCGAGCCCCATGTGAAGTCCCAGCCACAGGAACTGAGCTCACCAATACCCTGAGTCATTACTAGCTGGCTACAATGTACTCACATTCCCTCTCTCTCTCTCTCTCTCACACACACACACACACAAATAATATCAACCACACACACACACACACAACAGCTCTGATATATACACCTAAACACACACACACAGATGTTACCCCCAAACATACCAACTAGACGGTCAACCACACACATGCAACTCAATCCATATGCAAACGCTCTCACACTCACACTCACACTCACACACACACACACACACACACACACACACACACACACACACACACACACACACACACACACACACACACACACACACACACACACACACACACACACACACACACACACACACACACACACACACACACACACTTCCCCTCCGCTCTGGATTCTTCTCACAGAGATTATGTGGCCGGACAAGCTCTGACTAGATGGAGACAGTGAGTCAAGCATGGCCGCTGGACACTTCTAACCCTGAGGGTCTGACCCACACGTGTACACACACACACGTGTACACACACACACGTGTACACACACACTCTAAGTCTTCAAACCTGATTTTACCCTGACAGCTGGAAATGAATGATTCAATCAATTAAGGAAGTAGATTTTTTATTTTTTGTGAAAGTGCTTGTTATGTTTCTCCCGTTCAGATCTGGTTCCTCTGTTGTTCTTCTCTTCTACCTAAAGCACTTTGTCATTTGTTTTGCTGCTATACAAATAAAGTTTTCTTATTATTTGTATGAGTGATGTAACACAAGTTTGTGTTCAGTGGCCTTTTCTCTTGTGTATCGTTTGAACACTAGAGGGCGCAAAGGCGGGCGACTTTTATTGTTCGTTTTTTGCACTTTTAGTTTTCTCTCAAAAATAAAAAAAGATATTTTTCAGTCATAAGGACTTGAATATTTTTTTTTTTGAATGTATTCCAGGGCGGCATAAAAAAACAATGAGTCAACAAATTGTAGTTTTTATTTATTTTAGAAAAAGTGTCGCAGGTCATCCAACAGGTTATTAAATGTTAAATTCTTGAATGAGAACATGTACTGAGCTGAATGTGTCGTTTACAGGGGCGTGTCACCAAAGCGTACATCACTTCCTGTCGGTCTTCCGGTGACTCAGGTTTGTAAATTGAACTGAACCGGTTCAGTCCGGACCCACCGGGACCAGACGACAGGACGCCGGTGGAGGCGAGTCAAGCGGGCCGCGACCCAAACCGTCCTCGGGTACCGGCCATGTCGTCTGGAAAACCTGAAGGTGTTTTTCCTCTTTGCACATTTTATTTATTCATTTAATTGATCATTTTTTTAGTGAATTGCTTCTTCATTTAAAGACCTGACGAGTTTCTCCCACCAGTGAAAAGGAGCTGCTAACCCTGAAAGAAGTTCATTTAGTTTCAGTGGAGAGTTTTAGTGTCCTGTGATGGTTTAAAAGCCGTTTAAGATATTGATCGTCACCAAACATCATCCATCAGTCCAAACGCTCCACCACAGTGTTGCTGAAGTGCTCTCTGATTTAGGACCCTCCCCCTGCTGTGTTTTTATTGGCCGTGCTGGGCAGCTTCCACGTGGCGGTGCGTCATCGGTCGCAAAACCTTCGCTGGACAAATAAAGGGAACCAAAAACCTTTAACGAGTCCCGGGATGAAAACGTTTAAGAGGCGAACCGCTAGGAAATAATCCAGGACGTCGTCGCCGCGCTCATGATTACGCGCCAACGGGGAAAATTAACGGCAAGACGCTGAAACCCGACCGGCTGCGGCTCCTGTGGCCGACCCTGACCTCTGACCTCCCCGCAGAGGAGGGCCAATAAAGAGAGTATCGCATTATTATTAGCCCCGCCCCCCCCGCTTCGCCAGCCGCGCCGGTCTCGCATTTATTAAGACGTCATCAAGAAGTCGTCAAGGCTGTAAAATGTCAGTAGGAACCAA